>OZ010578.1:3666483-3668983 GCA_963932145.1 Acanthosepion lycidas
AAGTATTAACTAATTTCAGCTTTTATTTATTTTTTAAATTATATATCTATTCTACATCAGGGTTTACGCACCCCATATTCCCAGTACTGATTTAATGAAAACAGGTAATAAACTAAAACCCCAGTTGTCCATTAATAGCAGAGGATTCTTATATCATGGCCTCTTCAATGCAACTGCTTATTTTCCTTATTAAAACAGCATGTTCAGGTCAAAAATGTGATTATGGAAGTTTCAGTGGCGCACAAACGCATTAAATTTGTTGCTTAAATTTAAGATTATTTTTTTCTTTTAAATCTCGGAAATGTTTGCCGATGTATTTGGCGGGGGTATTGTTTATATTCTATTTTGGTAAACTGCTTCTTTTGATATAAAGTTAGCCATCTTTAATATCGATTAAATTTTTATCTGTATTGGAAGTATTTTTGAAAAATCCCACACCAAAATTAGCTGAATGCCTTTCAATTTCACTAGTTGATTAATTCGTTTTCTCGAACTTATCAAACCTTTGCAAGGTTTTAACCTTTTGACCCCTGCGTTCCTGACTAATTTTAACCCTTCTGTCTGAGCTCCCGAGTCAAAATTTGCAAATAATCGATCTGTGGTGTTTCACGGTAGATACAAAACCAGTTACATGTATTTACGGTAGCTGGGCATGAAGTCATTTTTCTCTATCACTGTTCAACCGGTGGCTTCGGCATTGCGTCATTTTCCAGGGCTTAAAGGGTTAAAGCCAGAAAAGTATTGTAAGAATTTTTAGGGAGTTGGCGGATAATAATGATATGTTTTATTAATTAAACCATAGCCGTCGGGGAGAAGAGGGTGGATCTTTCCCGAGGTAAATGAATATAACGAAGCAAACCGGAATTAGAACTCGGCTCTTCGATTAACAATTCTGCGCCGTTATTCATTACACCACCTGCACATCCAAGCTTAAAACGCCCAGTATTCCCAAGCAGTCACCCATCTAGGCACTGGCCAAGCTCGACGTTGCTTAACTTCGGTGATCCTTCGATGTTTCAACGCAATATGGCCGTTAGTTATGTAACCTGTAATTAATATTTCTTGTTAATGTTGTTTATGCATCTTTTTTACGCTTTTATTTTGGCATTGGGAACGAAATAGCTTCGATAGTGTAGGATTCAAAATAATCTATATATTTTTTTCGTCAGTTTGATGTTCGGGTGTATAAATACAAATAGCTCTTAAATAAAAGCTTATAATTATTCCAGGTTTTATATAATTCCATTTAACGTATGTTAAAATTTATGAAGTTGTCTTTAGTCATTGTCTTACGGTTAATTTTAAACCGATGTCGATTCGAATTAAAAATCAAGAAAATTATATTGTTTGTTTCTTTTTCATATAGTAGGTTCTTAGTTTATTTACAAGATACAGTAATTTAGTTTAGTGTGGATAAAGTAGTAAGACGTCAGCAAAAGTACTCAGTATTTGGATAAGATATTTTGAAATATGTGCTGGATTCTAAAACGAGGCTGGCTAAAACACTGCTGTTAGAAAAACCCATACACAGGTTTAATTTTTATTTATTACTATTACTGAATATGAAGAAATATTGTTTTGTACAAATTATCTAAATTTAATAACAATGCAGTTTAGGAAAAAATCATGCGTTTTGTCTTGTCAACCTAGATTTTGATCTGATGAAACAAAATTAATTTTCTGATGATGTTGAAAGTATATATATAAAGTTAATGATATAAAATGGCGAAATCCTTTCGCAAACAAATTTTCGGGATAACAGCTGAGAGATTTATTTATTTATTGAACAATTTAGTTCATGCCACATTAACTGATAAACTCCTACAACAACAAAAAATTCTCAAATTACCATATTAATAAAAAACGCACTCTTAAATTTAAAAAACAATTCGACCTTAGCCTTGCGACTTCACGCTCCAAAAGGTTTTATCCGTTATCAATAACACATTTCTGAATAAACATATTTCGATTCGCATTTAATTTTTTCGTCTCTGAGGCTACATGGATTTTACTAAAAACAAAATAATTTCCATGCCTGAGGATGACTGTATTAACAGTTGAAAGTACTAGCAGATTAAAAAAAGACTTTATACAACTTGTAGCTATTAAAAACAAGGATCATAACATTCATCGAGTGATTAGTAGGTTAATGCAACGTTAAAATTTTGTTTGCGAAAGGATTTCGCCATTTTATATCATTAACTTTATTAATCTACTTTTTGTATGAATGATTCATTGTAATATATATATTTTTTAAATACTGGAGATCGCTGTATTGTACTAAACTTTACCATTCAGGATTACCAAATATAGTTTTTACAAAGTTTGGGGCATTCTTTCATCATCTATACCCATTTTTAGTTAATCACTATAGGCGCCTATACATATATATATATATATATATACATGAAATGACAAAAGGAAAACATATCTTAGCCGATGCGTTTCATCCTTTTCAGGACTTTATCAAGATTTTCCTTTTGTCTGTATTCATACTCTC
>OZ010578.1:3671483-3828983 GCA_963932145.1 Acanthosepion lycidas
GTTGAATGCTACCATAATCCTTGCCTTCAGTTCATGTTTGGCGTTACAAGGAGTTTTGCTGGTCTTTCGATCAACTGCGCCCCACACAGATAATAATCAAGGGGGTGCACTATGGGGAGTTAGGTGGATAGATGTAAACTGTGATGTAGTCGCAGAAGTTGCCTGACAGCTATAACTGGGTTCTCCTGTTTGTGTGGCATGGTGCAGAGTCCTATTGCCAGGCATAGGGTCTTCCAGCAGCCAAGGAAAGACTACCTCCTCAAGGAACTTGATGTAGGCCTCCGTGTTGAGTCTGAGGCACTCGCCAACAAATCTGGAAGTTCTTTTCTTATAAGAACTATCAAACTGAGTTTTCCGAGCTGCCGTGCCTTCGTAATCACCATTAGACTCATCTAACTCTTTCCTAGTCCTCTACACTCTCTTCAGATTGACAGCCAAACACTGAAATGTTCATATTGCAGCTTCTGGCGCGAATGGCGATCAGTACAGCATGCCGTATTAAATTGCTGGCGGAGTGAATTGCGCCATGGTGCTTTTATTTTTTTTCTCCTACAGACGGTGCCCAACTCCCCCTACTATACTGAGCAGTCGAAAAAAGTTATAAACAAACATATATATATATATATATATATATATATATATATATATATATATATATATACAGTGCAACCTCGGTTCTAGAACGTCTCACATATCGAACAAATCGGTTTTCGAAAAGAAAGTTCATGATGAAAATTCCTCGGCTATCGAACAAAATTCGGTTCTCGAACAACATTGCCGAATCGAGTTAACCCGAACAGAATAATTTCTAAGTCGGCCGCCGTGTTGTATACATTCGTCTGTTGTGTTTTACTTTTCTTTTCAAATTTTATTGTTCTGTGATTTTTTCCGCTTCAAGGACGAATTAAGTACTGGAGCTAATAAAACATTACTCGATATATAACAGGGCTAATATTTATATTATGGTCATAGAAGGGGACTTTAGTAGTTCATCCATGCAATAATTTTTTGAGAATATTGGATTTGATGGATGGAGGGCGAATTGAAATATTGTTATATACGGAATTAAGGATTATATGTAGTGTACTTTCGATCTTCTTCCCAAATCATTTTCAGGGATGCAAGTAATGAAAATCTATATGTTGTTCATTAGAACAAGAATTTATATAAAGATGTGTGTTGTTTTCCATTACAATACTTTTTCAAATGCAAAATGGTTGACAATGTTCTGAGCGTTCATTAGAACGTGAAAAAATATCCATTATGGAATTGTGAAATGAAAATAAAAGAAATTTAAACAGCTGTAGCACATTTCTCTCACCCTTTAACATCAATACACGGAAGGTTATTCATGAGTATGAACAGATTTTGTTAAAAATTAGCAGACATAACGTCTGTAATCTATTCAATCAGGCATACCAAGATAATTTAATCCCTAAATACGCATATATATATATATATATATATATATATATATATGTATGTATGTATGTATATATATATATAATTTTATATATATATAATTTTTATATATATATATAATTTATATATACCTATATATATAATTCATATATACCTATACACACACACACACATACATATATATATATATATGTGTGTGTGTGTGTGTGTGTGTGTGTGTGCGCGCGCGTGTGTGTGTATGTATATATATTATTTTTAGTGTTATCTCTACCTTATGGTCAGAGCGTTTTGGGCAGGTGCATTGTGGCGAAGCTGCTACGATTTTCCTCCTAAAAACGCATATGAAAAAAAATACAGCGGTTGCAGAAAGCTAAGATTACAGTTATATACTCCCAAGATATCATGTTAGATGATAACACAATACACTTATTCCTCTTTCGCCCTCACACAACACATCCAGTTTTGTTTCAGGCAGACCTCGTATAACAGAATATAATAAACCGAAACAGAACATTTTTTTTTAGCAAAGACTTGTAATCTATCTCTATTGGTGACGTATACAATTTGCTGTAGGTGTTTGATGACATATGCTATCATTATACTCCTTGCCAAATGGAAAGCCAAATTGGATTGACTTTCATAGTATGGTGACGGTTTAGTTAATACAATGTTCATTAATACTTTTACTGTAATGGATACCCGTCATGGGTATGACGATAAGCTACATCCACGTCCTGGGTAATCTAAACTATTTCCAACAGCAAGGCCTCTGATCAGGAGGTTTTGAGGAGCGTGGAACCCCCTCTTAATTGTTTATGTCCCTATGGCCACCCTGACCCAGGGTTGTAGTACAGTTAAGATCCCAGCTATGGGCAAAGAGTTGACACTCCCCCAAACTTGTATATATAGGTTTTGATACCAGCTATACATTTTTGCATAAGGTTATTACCAGCAATACATTTTTGAAGGAAATATTAGTAGCAATACATTTTTGAAGGAAAAAATATTAGCATCAATAAAAATCTTGTCGGCATTAAATAATCCAATGATGTTGATATGCCATAAAACAGAAGAAACCAAACCAAATCATAATGGATGCAACTGAGATATTCCTTTAAGTATGAGGGTCTTGAGGACTTCTTTTTTGTTTCCATAGTGAATTAATGTGCAAATATCATTTTCTGATGCGCTTCTGATGACGGTCTTCCGTCAAGAGAGTGAGAAACGTTTTTTTTTTTTTTTTTAAATTGGAAGTGAACGAGGATTGTCTGAAAAGTAACGGGACTGGTGTCATAAACAATTTATTTCAATTTCAAACAACAAACTACATGACTTTCACTTCCCTCGAGTCTAATCCACTTTTCTATCCTTCCCTCTCGCGCTTTTATAAATTGCTGGAAGGATTCTTCTTCGATACCCGCCTCTGAGATCTGTCGTTACGGCCCTCTTGAGTCCCCTTGATAATCCCCTTGAGCTTGAGGAAAAGAAAAAAGTCACACGGAACAAGACCAGGTGATTCAGAACGGCAATCTTCTTCTCGACCAGGAATTGCCGGATGCTCAGAACGTTGTGAAGTGCATTGTTGTACGGAAGCAACAACGATTTGTCATGCCACAAAAGCATGTGAAAAAATGCAATTGTTGTTCACCCATCCCCGTTACTTTTCAAACAGACCTCGTATATATTATTAGAAAAATCTACACTCAAACTAATGGAGTAAGGTGGTAAATCCTTTCGATCCGTTCTTCATTAAATATTACATGTCCCACGTAGAAAAAGATTTTTTAAAAATGTTACTAAACCAAAAATATACGTCCGCTACGTAGATGATATTTTTATTTTACCTGAGAACAAAAATGAAATCGATAATCTCAAAGCTACACTCGAAAAAATTACGTCCTAAACTTTACTTATGGACTTGGCCAACAAAATAAACTCTCATTTTTGGATGTTCTTGTGGAGTCTAGTAATAATACATTCACTACTTCGTTATATTAAAAAAAAAAACACTAGTAAAAACTCTTGCCATCTCAATTTTACTAGTCAATGTCCTCTCAGATATAAAATAGGTGTTATTAAAAGATTTCCTTATGCGAACGCACGAGAATTCATCCGATTTCTTTTAAAGAACTTAATAACCTGAAACAAACGTTTGTTAATAACGGTTTTCCAAACGACCTTATAGATTACCATATTAGACTTTTTCTAAGGTAACCAATAGTAACACAAAACACACAAAAAAGTAACATTAACATTTTCTATAAAAATCAAATGCATACTAACTATAAACAAGACGAATATTCACTTCATCAAACATCATAAAGAAATACACAACTCCAGTCAATAAAAAAACAAGAAAATTAAATTATCTATTACAAAAAATTTGAAACCGCCAACCTGACCGTTTAAAATAATAATCAACCTGCAAGATCCAAATTACAGAGAACCAATATCATTTACGAATTGACATGTCGCTTAAGAAGCTGTGTTCCTGACCAATCGAAATTCGTAAATAATTATATTGGATATGCTACATATTTCACAAGAAGACTCACGTTACATCTCTCTGACCATAGCTCAATTAGGTCTCATTTAAAAACACATGGAGACTAACAAATTCTATCCGTAACATACTTGTTAATGATACTAATGTAATCGCATCATCCACATGTACAAAAAGGCTAAAAATAATGAAAGCCTTATTAATAAAAAGAAAAAAAGGCAAAACTCAATAATATCAACTATGAACACGGTCACAATGTCCTGGCCATGTTTGGAAAATAAAACATTCCTACAACTCTAGATACATACATAAAACAATGCATATATTCAGTTAAAAATAAAATAAAATTCATCCTTGATAATGGCTAAAATTATAACCAAAAGCGCTTGGAAAACACACGGAAAGGTTTTATATTATGTATGTCCTGAAAAGAAAAAATATATACGAACACATGAGAATTTATATAAAAGAAACTCAACCTCTACATCTTGTCAGTCGTTTTCAACGTAAGTTGCATATATATATATATATTATTCTTTGTCCTTTAATCTTACTTTCTATCTGCAGCTCTTCCCTTCTACGCTTTCTTTTACACACGAACCTACACAGATATATGTGTATGAAATTCTTTCAATGTTCGTCCTACCCCTGAGCAAAGCATGATAAAAATTGTCTTGGAACTATTGGCTAAATAATAAATTGGTTACTTCAAAGTACTAAGGCACATTCTATTTCTTCATATTAAACACAAGTGCCTAATTTCCTAGTAATTGATTTGTTTGTTTTATTACGGCTTATTAATCTTTTGCGGGTTATTTAAAGCCAGAAAATATTTTTAGAGATAAACTCGGGGAGAGCAACAATCTACGCTTTCTTGGCCTCACGCTTTCCACTGACATGAAGTTGGGCGACTATATCAAATCATTTGTTAGGTCTACTGCTAGTAAAGTTGGTTTACTATGTTGTGCCAGTAGATTATTCTCGTCAGAATCCATCTTGCATCTTTAAAAATCTATCATTTGTCCGTGCATGGAATATTGTTGCCATATCTGGCCTGGTATTCAAGATTCTTAATACAATTCAAAGAAGAGTCTGTAATGTAATCGACCCTGACCAGGCATCTCGACTTCAGTCACTTTAACATTTACCTGACGTGGCTTCCTTCTGTCTTCATGGCAACTGTTCTGATGAAATTTTCTCTCTGGTTTCTCGACTACATTAATCTAAGTGTGCTACAAGATTGCCCATTAGGTCTCACAGTTTTACTATTTAAGTAGCTAGATGCAACCGCCACTTCTACTCTAATAGTTACTTTTCTCGCACTTCTCTGCTGTGGAACTCCCGATTTCTTGCTTCCCTGACAACTACAATCTTCAAAAATTGAAATGCAACATCACTCGTCATCTTCGGTCTCCAGGAACCCTGTTCTCTAAATGTCCTTACCTCACTCCTAATGTCTTCTCATTTTTTTTTCATTCCCTGTAACACACTGAATCTTAGTGGCTTTATTGCTTTGCTTGGGTGAAACGATAAAAACAAAAAAATATTCTAAGAATTTTTTTTAGATAATAATGATTTATTGATATAATTCTTACTAATTAACCCATAGCAGGGGATGAAGAAGTGGAACTATACATTTCCCAAGTGTATTTGCGCATAAATGAATATAACGAACCAGACTGGAATTGGAAATCGTATCTCCGGTTTCCAATTCTGACCTGTTATCCATTATACCACCCGCACATACAAAATATTAGCAACTGATATTCTCATGCGCTCACCCATCTAGACACTGACCAGGATCGACGTTGCTTAACTTAGGTGATCGTACGGGAGGCTATGAAACCTCATTTCCTAAAACTGCTACTTTACCCCTGTTCATTCAACAATGCTGTTCTCTCTTTTACGGAATAAAATTACGATCCCTTTTATCCGAAAAAAAGTACAGCCGTTTTCACAAAATGTACTTTCCATTAAATGTAGAGAAATGTTTTTTTTACTCTGGAAAAACTACTGTCCTTTTTCACAGTGAAAAGTTCAGCATTTTTTTTTTTTTTTTAATGAAGAAAAAACGCTTCCAGGTTCCCGTGAAAAATTTGAACTTTCCAGTCTAAGCTAACTGTCCGTAAATACCAGCGTAGGATGAAATGACGTCCATCAGCTGAACTGAATGCGTCCCTGTTATCAATATTTTTTTTTCTGGATTACTTTTGGCTTCGTCAGCCAACGAAATCAGATTAAGCAGGTAGCTGGTATTTGCGGTGGGGGGTTGATGGTACTGGTTGTTTGACGAGTAAATTACTAAGGAAAAGATCAGAGATGAACGGAAAGTTGGTAGGACGGGAGGCGCGACAGCGGGAATTAATAAAAGATTTTTTTGAAGCCAACGGCAAATGAAGTCAAGTAGCATAAATAAAACAAAAAAGCGCAAAAACAAACAAAACAACTGTTCAACACAGACCAAAATGAAACAAACATGCTTGAAAGTTTGTCACAGCCTTCGCCGTCATATATATATATATATATATATATATATATATATATATATATATATATATACGTGTGTGTGTATGTATGTTTGTGTGTGTGTATGTGTAACAATATCAATGATCGCGTTTCTTAAAAAAATAGTCAACCTGCGTATTTCTGTAAGATATGTTTTTTGAAGCACGCAGTCTTTCTAATTATTATGCTTGATATACAAAAATAGAAAATTAATAATATATCGGTTCCATACATAGGACGAGAAAGAATTTTATGGGACTTTAAAATATACACAGACAGAATAATCCACGCTAAAAGACTGGGCATCGTGATCGAAGACCACAAAAACAGAATGAGCTTTCTTATTGACACGACAGTTCCTGCAGATTGTTATGTGTCGTTGAAGATCTACAAAAAAATTTCAAAATACAAAGATCTTGAAGTGGAAAACTGAAAAAATATGGTACATGAAAACATCAATAATTCCAGTTATGCTTGGGGCTCTATGTTTGATAGGAAAAGGTCCTGATATACTCATTGAAAGGATTCCTGGTAATCCATACCGTAAGAAAGAATTGTTCTCACAAGTACAGCTCATACCTTACAAAGGGTTTTATCTGTGTAAGAAATGTTCAGTGGAAATTGTCATGATGCCACTTGTGACCTTAGGTCTCTGGCTGGGACCCGGAAGGAAATGAATATACAAAAGAAATCAAAGGAAATAATAATAATAATAATAATAATAATAATAATAAAGTTGATCACGTCTGTACTGACGAACCGTACTTATTCCTTTTTCGAAACAAACAGCATTCTCCCGCTGGAACAGAAGGGAGACAGAAGAGGTTCATATGGCTGCAAAGATCAACTTATGATAAATAAAATGATCCTGGAAAATTGCAGGAGACGACGCAGAAATCTAAGTGCAGCGTGGATTGATTATCGTAAAGCCTTTGATAGTGTTCCACATTCTTGGATCCTTAAGACTTTGGAAATGTACAAAGTCTCCCCTGTCGTATTAAATTTCCTTAAGCACAGGGAATGTGGAACACCAAACTATACCTTAGTCACACCGGGGGCACTGCCATATCCAACCGTCTGAATATCCGACGTGGAATCTTTCAAGGAGACTCTCTGTCACCCCTTCTGTTTTGTTTATCCTTAATCCCTCTTACTCATGAACTGAAGAACAGTAGCTATGGTTACAAAATAAATAAGAAAATATTCAATCACCTATCTACATGGATGATCTCAAACTCTTTGCCAAAGACGACAATGAGTTGAAAGGCCTCCTCAATATTGTAAAATACTTCAGTGACGACATAGGTATGGACTTCGGATTAGATAAATGTGCAAAAGTAACATTCAAGAAAGGTAGAATTACAGAAACAACCTTAATAGATTTAGATTTTGTCACAAAGATTAGGGAATTGGAGCATGATGAAGCTTATAAGTACCTAGGAATTAGCGAAGGAGATGGCATACAACACCCCCAAATGAAGGAAAAAATAAGAAAAGAGTACTACAGGCGTGTACGTCTGGTACTAAATACTAAACTAAACTCAAAAACCAATATCAGCTATAAACACATTGGCTGTCCCTGTGGTGCAATACAGCTTTAATGTCCTTAACTGGACCATAGCTGAAATTAAGCGAATGGACGCCAAAACGAGAAAGCTTCTCACTTGCTATCGCATGCATCATCCCAAAGCTGATGTTGATCGTCTGTATGTGCCCAGATCCGAAGGAGGCAGAGGATTAGTTCAACTAGAACTGTCCTACAAAACTGCAACTATTGGCCTCCAAAGATACTTGGAAACTACAGAAGACTGGATGATGGTATGCGTCAAGGAACATGAAAGTAGTAAGCGTCTTTACTCCGTAATGAAAGAAGCCAACAAATTCAAAATGGAGCTTCAAATGGGCGTAGAGATGCAACTACAGCACAATACACCGGCTGAAACTGCAAAATACTTAAAAAAAGACAGCAAAGACGAATGCAACCGACCAGATACAGAAGCGATGGCAAGATAAACCACTTCATGGCCAATACTCTGCCCGTACCAAACAAGCTGATGTAGACAAAACCCGTACCCATCAGTGGCTACGCAGTGCATGGTTGAAAGCGGAAACTGAAGGTTTTATCCTTGCTGCGCAGGACCAATGCCTGCTAACTAGGAATTATCAAGCACATATACTAAAATATTGTGTCAGCCCAAAATGCAGATTCTGTGATAAATATCCAGAAACGATTGATCATCTTGTATCAGGTTGCACGATGTTGGCACCCACTGAATATAAAACCCGACATGACAGAGTGGGCCAATATCTGCATTGGAAAATCTGCAACTTCTACGGGAACGAATCTGAAAGAAACTGGATTGAACACCACCCAGACGCGGTTACGGAGATAGGACCTGTTACAATTCTATGGGATTACACAATACTCACTGACAGAACAATCAAGGCCCACCGCACAGATATTGTTATTAAAGACCACAAACAAAAACGGTGCCTCCTTATTGATATGGCAGTCCCTGCTGACTGCAATGTATCATTGAAGATATTCAAAAAGCTGTCAAAATACAAGGACCTTGAAATAGAAATCTCGAAAATGTGGCATATGGAAACATCAACAATCCCTGTTCTAGTTGGAGCCCTAGGACTGGTTGGAAAAGATTCCAGTAGACTAATTGAAGGGATTCCTGGAAGTCTATGCCTCAAGGAGATACAAAAAATTGTTCTGACAAGTACAGCCCACACTCTACGAAGGGCTTTATCTATGTAATTTTTTTTTTTTTTTTTTTTTGCCAGGGGAAAGTGTCATGATGCTATTTCTAACCTTAGGTCCCTGGGCGGGACCCGGAAAGAAATGTGTAAACACCAGAAATCAAAGAAAATAAAAATAATAATAATAATAATAATAATAATAATAATAATAATAATAATAATAATAATAATAATAATAATAATAATAATAATAATAATAATAATAATAACAACAACAACAACAACAACAACAACAACAACAACAACAACAACAACAACAACAACAACAACAACAACAACAACAACAACAACAACAACAACAACAACAACAACAACAACAACAACAACAACAACAACAACAACAACAACAACAACAACAACAACAACAACAACAACAACAACAACAACAACAACAACAACAATAATAATAATAATAAAATTAAACGTTAATTTATGTTGTCAACACTTTGAGTTTCAATAATTATATATACTCTTCAGGAGACTTCGTTCTAAAATTATATATTAATAAAATTTTACAATCAATTGTTCTGAAGACGGTATGTAATTAGGCTAAGCTAAGAATAGGGAACAAGTAATTTTATTGATTATATATATATATATATATATATATATGATAGATAGATAGATACATACATACATACATACATGTGTGTGTGCGAATGTGTGCCTATATGTATGTATGTATGCATGTATGTTTGTACAAGTTTGGTTAAAGGCTATCGAAAGTCCTTCGTTAAGGGTGTTTTATTTATTGTTGAAATTTCAAACCATTTCTTTGTTACCAGTAAATATTTGAATATAAAATTCTTTAGCATCTAACTACTTAATACATAAGTCATTATCAAAGGGTTGTGATTAAACTCGTCGACGATGGTCCTACTCGATGAACCTGTCGAGATCTATCATGTATGTATGCATATATGCATGCATGTATGTATGCATGTATGCATGCATGTATGCATGTATCTATGTGTGTATGTATATATGTATGCATGCATGTATGTATATATGTATGCATGTATGTATATATGCATGTATGTATATATGTATGCATGTATGTATGCATGCATGTATGCATGCATGTATGTATGCATGCATGTATGTATGCATGTATTTAAGTATGCATGCATGTATGTATGTATATATGTATGCATGTATGTATATATGTATGAATGTATGTATATATGCATGCATGTATGTAATGTATGTATGTATATATATGTATGTATGTATATATGTATGCATGTATGTATGTATGAATGTATGTATGTATGTATATATGCATGCATGTATGTATGTATGCATGTATGTATATATGTATGCATGTATGTATGCATATATGCATGCATGTATGTATGCATATATGCATGCATGTATGTATGTATGTATGCATGTATGTATGTATATATGCATGCATGTATGTATATATATATATGCATGCATGTATGTATATATATATGCATGCATGTATGTATATATATATGCATGCATGTATGTATATATATGCATGCATGTATGTATGTATATATGTATGTATATATGCATTCCTTTATAATGTATGTATGTATCTATGCATGTATGTATGTATGTATTTAAATTTTGTAAGCTTTAAAGAACAATATTCGTTTAAATCAACCAAGTTTTACAGCGATATCTCGTGATGTTAATAATCGACGACGAGTTGGCAGCCATTATCATGTATGTTAAAGATGGAAAAAAGAACATGTTTATTTGTTGCGATATAAGGATCCTAGACAAAGTGCATAGCTACGTGGATCCTGGACAAAAACTGCCGTCACTTATGTAAATAATTCTGTCACTTTTTGGGGTAATCTGCTAGTTAAATATAAATAAACAGAGAACGTACAAATCTATATTAGATTTATATGTAAATTAAAAAGATATGTGTATTTGTTCTTGACTTACATAATATGTTTTGCCTTTACAACTTTCAACGGGAGTTTTTAATTTGCATCAATGTTAAGTATGAATTAAGTTGAATGAAAATTAAATAGTAATAATTTAGACAATAATAAATAAATAGAAATTAATAATAAACAAAGTCGATATCTTAAGCAGATATAAAACGTTGTTCTTAAAAACACAGCTAACCCACTTTGAAGGGATTTATAAATTGTGTATGTATTGGTTTTATATATACAAAATGTTGAGGAGAAAATGTCATAATGCTGTTTCTGACCTTAGGTCACTAGTTGGGACCCGGAAGGAAATGAATACAAAACAGAAATCAAAAGAAATAATAATAATAATAATAATAATAATAATAATAATAATAATAATAATAATAACCACCCACATCCGGTTACGGAGATAGGACCTGTTACAATTCTATGGGACTACACAATACGCACTGACAGAACAATCAAAGCCAACTGTTATTAGAGACCGCAAAAAAATAAAGTCCTTCTGATTGATATGGCAGTCCCTGCAGACTGCAATGTATATTTGAAGATATTCAAAAAGCTGTCAAAATACAAGGACCATGAAAAAGAAATCTCGAAAATGTGTCACATGGGAACATCAACAATCCCTGTTGTAGTTCGGGTTCTAGGATTGGTGGGAAAAGATTCCAGTAGACTAATTGAAGGGATTCCTGGAAGTCCATGCCTTAAAGAGATACAAAACATTGTTCTGACAAGTACAGCCCACACTTTACGAAGGGCTCTATCTATCTATTTTATTTATTTATTTATTTTTTTTTTTTTTTTGTCAGCGGAATGTGTCATGATGCCATTTCTAACCTTATGTCCCTTAGCGGGACCTGGAAAGAAATGTGTGCACACCAGAAATCAAAGGAAATAATAATAATAATAATAATAATAATAATAATAATAATAATAATAATAATAATAATAATAATAATATAACCTCGCAAAGTGAATAGGTGAGTGAATTATATGTCGCAACGAAGAGGTTACCAGTATCTGTAATTTCAGCGTTCAGACTGATTGAGAAATCCTGACAAATCGGTTAGACATAATTGTGAAAAATTATGTTGAAAACACTTGTCCTCTGATCGGTATTTCAATCCCAGACGACAAAAGCGCCTCTTTAGAACTGTTTGAGAAACTAAGTAAAGACAGGTAGAACGTGGCATCACAATAAAAGAACATTACCTTTTCTTATTTGGGCTTTTGGGAATTATGCAAAATAAAAAAAAGCAAATAAATACATGGATCAAATTTCTCTAAAGCCCTAAAATCCATATGAGTCATATTCATGCGGGATTCTCAAGTCTTGCGTATATTTCTCTCCATAAATTGACCACAATCACATTTTATTTTCTCTGATTGCATAACACCTCATCTGTATGATTCTTCTGAGATAAAAAAATAGTTTTCCCTTGAATCTCAAACAACAACAACAACAACAACAACAACAATAATAATAATAATAATGTGGCACATGATGACATCAATAATTCCAGATGTAGTTAGGGCTCTGGTATTGATTGGAAAAAGGTTCCGATAAACTCATTGAAGAGATTCCTCGTAGCCCATGCCTTAAAGAAATACCAAAAAAAATAAAAAAATAAAAAACTGTACTCATAAGTACAGTTCAGAGATTAAGAAGGGCTTTATCCATGTAAAATGTGTGTAATCTTAGGTTGACTTTTTTTTCTTTTTTTTTACAAAATTGCCCAATGGAAAATGTCATGGGGTTATTTCTGATCTTTAGATTTCTGGTTGGGATCCGAAAAGAAATGAGTATACAACAGAAATAATAATAATAATAATAATAATAATAATAATAATAATAATAATAATAATAATAATATACAACTAAGGAGAGGTGGTATGAGCACCAACCAGACACAGTTACCCAAAATAACGATGTAACTATCCTCTGGGACATGCCAGTTCAAACTAACAGGGAAATAAAAGCCAACAGACCTGATATTCTCATAAAAGACAAGAAATTCGGGAAGTGTATTCTTATTGACATAGCAGTACCATTTGAGAGAAACAGCTCCATGAAAATTTTTTAGAAATTGTCCAAATACAAGGACCTAGAGATCGAGAGTAACAGTGTCCCAAGTAATATCAATATACAAGTTGCCCAGAAGATCGCCCTACTAGGAACATCTCATATACAAAGAAAGGTGCTATCAATTAACTGATAATTCTTCTGTAGAACCTAAGGACTATAGTTTAAACCCGGCTCTACAGGATACAAAGCAGGAAATATAATATACACAAATAATAATAATAATAATAATAATAATAATAATAATAATAATAATAATAATTAAACTATTTTTGACCTTATGTCTCTGACTGGCACCCGGAAGGAAATGTGTATCTAACACAAATCGAATGAAATAATAACAACAACAACAACAACAATAATTATTATTATTATTATTATTATTATTATTATTATTATTATTAGAAGAAGAAGAAGAAGAAGAAGAAGAAGAAGAAGAAGAAGAAGAAGAAGTACTAATAAATAAAAGAATAAGATTATTAATTACTGATTGTATTTTAACACTAGCCAAAAATTAACAATTTCTTTGTTGTAAAAATACTTATTCATTTAACTTTAATATTTATACCAATTTAAAAAAAAAATCTTTACCCTTTTTGGTCTCGGGGTCGCTTAACTTTCAATCATTTTTTAATTCGATTACCAGTTTTTAATTTCGTGTCAGTAAAGATAGATAAATATTTCAAGATATGTTTTATTGTTTGCTTATCAGCGAATTATCTAAATCCTCGGATCAAATGAATGCGGCGAGAGTTTTAAAAACGTCGTATTATAGCCGATCAAAATTATGAATGCTTTTTAATTACGTATTTCTCTCTGACAACAGTATTCAAACGATAGTTTTACTCATTTGAATTTTACACATTTATAGAGATAACGGGTTTAGTTTTTTTATGTTCAATGTTTCTATAACTTACACTAGAAAAGATTTCCTACTGTGACTCAAAGTCTAAAAAAACATGTATAAAATATGTACAGAGACTGCATTCTTTACTCACCAACGTGATACAAATGTATTTTGAAATTCCCTTCGACCAATGGTTATCACCACCAAGCCAAATAGCGTCCAAGGTGGAAAGTGTTACCTATCGTCGCTATACGTACGTTCACTTCTCTGATTTGTCTCCAGCAACACCCCAACCACAACCGCTACAGTTGCCTCTTTCTCTGTTTTTTTCCTCCTTCTCCGTTTATTTTTTCTTCTTTCCAACCTTTGTTACTTTCGTTCTTTCTCGCCTCGTTAAGTGACAAAGTGGCAAGGGCCTAACACCCGATTTCCTTATTTGTTTTATGTCATTCCTCGGTGTTTTCTTTTCTTTCATAGCATTACATTCAGTGAGTACCCACATGTATATCTTTTTTTTTTATTATTATTATTTATTAATACTTAGGTCCAGGTATGGACAGAACAAAGTGCATGTGTGAAGGGGTTTAATATTTGTTAATATAATCTGGTGACGTATACGTGATTGCAGACAATCGTTAGCAGTGTATTATTTATGTGGTTGTCCCAGAAATAGTTTCCACTGAAACTGTTTTTTTTTTAAAATATTCTCTTCCTTACTTACTTTTTTTCTTTTTTTCTTTTTTTTTTTTTTAGTTTGATTTACTTTTAAATTATTTCTGTAACTTGTTGATACAGCATTTAAGGACTATTCCATCCTCCCGAGACGGGTCCTTCCAACGAAGTGAATTCACTGTCAGATCCCCGTTCTCATGTTGTCATCACCTACGAATCAAGCACTCAAGGAATCGATAGTTCAGTTGCTTTTATCAGTATTATTTTTATTTCATCCATATTTTTTTTTTTAAATATAACCAGCTTTCTCTCCGCTAGTCATAATCAGTCCCAGGTAGAGATACACGCCATTCCAAAATGCAGCAAGAAAATATTACGCAAACTTAACCTTACAGTTGACGAAACTTATTAATATTATTATTATTATTATTATTATTATTATTATTATTATTATTATTATTATTTCTTTTTATTTCTGTTTTGTACTCATTTCCTTCCGGGTCCCAACTAGTGACCTAAGGTCAGAAACAGCATCATGACATTTTCTCCTCAACATTTTGTATATATAAGACCATTACCAATACATACACAATTTATAAATCCCTTCAAAGTGGGTTAGCTGTGTTTTTAAGAACAATGTTTTATATCTGCTTAAGATATTGACTTTGTTTATTATTAATTTCTATTTATTATATATATTATATATATATATATCGTTGTTGTTGTTGTTGTTAATACTTTGAAAACTTCTAAAGTTAGGGGTGGGGTGGGGAAATAACCTTTAATGAAGAAAGACCTCTCAGTAATTTTTTCTATACATTTTCCAATCCTGTAAATAAATTAGCTGGCAATTTCCTTGAGTTGCTGTTGTCCATATGAGATGAGACAAATATAAATATAAAAAGGCAAACACATCTCTACAATGTCAGTGCACTTAATCCGTGAAACTGTAGTACGCGCCTGAATTAATCAAACTGATTACTGTAGTTCCAGTTTCATTTGCGAAACAACTGATCGGTATTTTTACCAAGTTCACATCCTATTCATTTATTTTACTTCCTATTGTCATACGCTGATTAATTAATTTCTGGTTACTGATAATAGTAGTCATTGTGGTTGTACTGATAACAGCAGCAGCAGCAGCAGCAATCGTCGTCGTGGTAAATATGGTCGTTATACAATTATGACGGCTACTACTTGTGTTACGACTGTCTTTCAATTCACTCATTGTTATTATCATCTTTATTAAGGCAATGTGCATTGAGCGTAACTTTCCCTATTAAAGTAAAAATGGGATCCTTTGCTACCTCAGTACTTCTTCGTCTTATAATTGCCTCAGCACATTTTTCTTTTGTAAATCTTTTGCCCCTTGTAATTATCTATTTCAGTCTGTTCGTATCTATCTATCTATCTATCTATCTATCTATCTATCTATCTATCTATCTATCTATCGATCTATCTATCTATCTATCTATCTTTCTCAGTTTGTCCCTATCTATCTATTTCGTTGTTCGCAATTATCTATCTATCTCAGTCTGTCCGTATGTATCTCAGACTGTTCTTGTCTATCTATCTATCTATCTATCTATCTATCTATCTATCTATCTATCTATCTATCGATCTATCTATCTCTCTATATATATATATGCTCATCTTACTCAGTTTGTTCCTATCTATCTATCTATCTATCTATCTATTTCGTTGTTTGCATCTATCTATCTATCTATCTATCTATCTATCTATCTATCTATCTCTCTCTCTCTATATATATATATATATATATATACCCATCTTACTCAGTTTGTTCCTATCTATCTATCTATCTATCTATCTAAGTCTGTTGGTATCTATCTCAGTCTGTCCGTATCTATCTATCTATCTATCTATCTATCTATCTATCTATCTATCTATCTATCTATCTATCTATCTATCTTTCTCAGTTTGTCCCTATCTATCTATTTCGTTGTTCGCAATTATCTATCTATCTCAGTCTGTCCGTATGTATCTCAGGCTGTTCTTGTCTATCTATCTATCTATCTATCTATCTATCTATCTATCTATCTATCGATCTATCTATCTCTCTATATATATATATGCTCATCTTACTCAGTTTGTTCCTATCTATCTATCTATCTATTTCGTTGTTTGCATCTATCTATCTATCTATCTATCTATCTATCTATCTATCTATCTCTCTCTCTCTCTCTATATATATATATATATATATACCCATCTTACTCAGTTTGTTCCTATCTATCTATCTATCTATCTATCTATCTATCTAAGTCTGTTGGTATCTATCTCAGTCTGTCCGTATCTATCTATCTATCTATCTATCTATTTTCCTCAATCTGTTTCTATCTATTTATCTATCTATCTATCTATCTATCTATCTATCTATCTATCTACATTTGAACTGTTGTTCTCATCTTTTTTGTTTTTATCACAACGTTTCATCAGGGGTATATCGATCCAGTTATTCTACAGGTAATTCCGAAATGAACCCTTTATCTTATTCTCCGAGGTAGACTGTTCTCGTTACACTATACACATCTAGGTTTTTCGTTCGATTCTTATTTTAGTACCGCTCAGTGATTGCTCACCCTATTTCCACTAGACCAAGTATACACAGCCAGGATCAGGGAATAAATTCCTGGATTATCGTCCCCTAACAGGGTGAGTAATAATTGAGCAGTACAAAAAAAACTGCTAGACGAGATGTCCCTAGATATCGACAGTAGAAGAACAGTAAATACAATAAAGAATTCAGTTCAGAATTTCTTGTAAATTAACTGGATCGATATGCACCTGAGGAAGGGCAGGAGGTATAACGGCCAAAACGTGGTGATAACATTAACAGGTGGTCCGAATGTAAATAATGATAAAAACACTCATCCCAGGAATTCAGACAGAAGGCGATCAGGTGATAAAATTATCAACAAAGATGAGGATAACAGTCCTAATGTAAATAATGATAACTACTCATCCTAGAAATTCAGACAGAAGGCGATAAGTTGATAATAACATCAACAAATATAAGGATAATAGTCAGAATGTAAATAATGATGGCTCTTCATCCCAGTAATTCAGACACAAGGCAATCAGGTGATTATAATATCAACCAAGATGAGGATAACAGTCCGAATGTAAATAATGATAACTCCTCATCCCAGAAATTCAGAAAGAATGCGATAAGGTGATAATAACATCAACAATGATGGTGATAATATTTCGAATGTAAATAATGATAAAGACACTAATCCCAGAAATTCGTACAGAAGGCGATAAGGTGATAATAATATCAACAAATTTGAGGATAATAGTCCGAATATGAATAATGATAACTCCTCATCCTAGAAATTCAGACAGAAGGCGATAAGGTGATAATAACATCAACAAAGATGAGGATAATAGTCCTAATGTAAATAATGATAAGTCTTCATCCTATAAATTCAACAGAAAACGACAGGGTGATAATAACATCAACAAAGATGAGGATAATAATCCTAATGTAAATAATGATAACTCTTCATCCTAGAAATTCAGACAGAAGGCGATCATGTGAAAATAACATCAACAAATATAAGGATAATAGTCCGAATGTTAATAATAAATATAAGGATAATAGTCCTAATGTAAATAATGATAACTCCACATCCTAGAAATTCAGACAGAAGCCGATCACGTGATCTATCTCTACTTTTTATTAGTCGTCTGATTATTCTTATATATCAACAAAGATGTTGATAATCGTCCGAATGTAAATAATGATAACGCCTCATCCTAAAAATTCCAACAGAAGGTGATCAGGTGATAATAAAATCAACAAATAATGAGTATAATAGTCCGAATGTAAATAATGATAACGCTTCATCATAGAAATTTAGACAGAAGGCGATAAGGTGATAAAAACATCAACAAAGATGAGGATAATAGTCCGAATGTAAATAATGATTAACTCTTCATCGTAGACATTCAGACAGAAGACGATCAGGTGATAATAACATCCATAAAGATGAGGATAATAGTCCGAATGTAAATAATGATAACTCCTCACCCCAGAAATTCAGACAGAAGGTAATCAGATGATCAATCTCTACGTTTTATTAGTCGTCTGATTATTCTTATTTTTTTATTTTTTGCTACATTTTTAACCTTTCAAAAAAGGTGCTGTGTGGACAACTACCAAACTCCAAGTGTTCAGTTGGACGTCCAACTCTTATGCAGACAAAGACTAATTGAAAGACAACTTGAAATGTCTCAGCTTTGATCTGAAAACCTAGGAAACGCAAGCATCAAACCGAAAGGAGTGGCATAAGACATGTTTCACTAAGTTAAAGGGTCTTGAAGATAGTTGACTGAAGCACTGCGATCAGCTTCGTCAAGCTCTGAAGCAGAGACGCCATCAAAATCATGCTTCAACTAACTTCATCTGTCAATATGGCATGTCGCCCGCAGCAACATTGGGCTAGTATCGCACTTAAGAAAAGCACAAATGAAATATGTTTTTTCCTTGCCTGATTTTCTCCAAAATAGCCGCTGTTACTATGCATAAGTGTAAAACGAAAGGCACCATCCGCTGCTGATCCTCATTTATATATATATATATATATATATATATAAAGAAATATAGTCTTAAGGTGTGATATATTTATGGAATAAAGTGCTCAATATCAGAGATAGAGCGTGTGTAAATATAAAAGTGGACATAGAAGTCAACACTTAGAGGCGACAGTCTGTTTCATGCTATATGCAATCGTCAGGCCACGTGTGCTGTTATTTTTCTCGGCTATTTATATATATACGGGTTAGAGGTGCATTGTGGGTATTCTGTTATGGCGGTTATTTCACCGGAAGTCGTTTGTTTATCTATTTAGGTCAAATTATATTGCTTGTTTTTATTTTTGTTTCTTATTTTATTTATTTATTTATTAACGTAGTAAAAATTTGTTTATATCACTTATTTAACAGTTTTGTTTTGGTTTGGGAATTTAATTAAAGCTATTTGTTCAGTTTTGGGGTTGATTGTTGTAGTTCATTCTAAGTATTATTTTGTCGGGAACAGTTTTTAATTGATTATCTTTATTTGGGATTGGTTTGTTTATTTATTTTAGGTTAATTTATTTTACTTGTATATTTTCTCTTTTCGGTTTTCGATTTTTAAGTAACATAGTATTTTTTTATGTTTTATTTCTATTTTTTTTTTTTTTTGTTATTTTGTTATTTTTGCTTATTAGTATATTTATTTGTTTTTATTTTATTTTTTCCGTTTTTAATTTTTTAGGTTACGTAGTAAAAATTTATTTTCATGTCTGCATTTTGAGATGAGTTCGGATCTTTTGTTTAATAATTTATTTTGGTCGGGAAAAGTAATGATAGCTATTTTTTCCTCCGAGCAAAGTTTGCAAGTTTTTGATTGGTTATTGTAGGCTGATGATTTTTTCCTTATCTTCCAAGATATTTTTGGTGTGATGTTCGTTTTGTTTTTAATTTCCCAGATATACTTAGAAAGCATTGTACTGTTTGCATATTTACTATTTGTGAAAGATGTTTTGTGTGTATAATTTCTTTGTTTCCAGGGTCCTTCAGTTACTCCTATGTATACTTTTTCTTCATTATCTGGTGATTTTATCGTGGCTTGGTATATTACGTTGTTTTGTAAACAATTTCCGTTTAAGGGACATTCGTTCTTTATTCTGCAGTTGCACGTGGGTTTAATTTGTTCGTGTGGTTTGTTGATAATTTTCCTATTGTGCTTTTTTATTATTTGTGCCATGCTCTCGGTGCAGCTGTAGCTGATTTTTACTGTGTTTTTGTTGAATATCTTGTGTAAGGTGCTTGATTCTGGGAAGTGTTTGTGTAAGAGTTTGAAGAATATTTTCCCTACGTTTGTTTTTATGTTCTTGCTGTACGGTGGGTTGAACCATATGATATTTCTTCTTCTGTTGGCCTTTTTTGTATTCTGTGGTGAGTATGTGAGTGTTTCTGGGAATCCGCTATCTTTTAGGGCTGTTTCATAGTCTTTCTTAGCTTTGTTAAATAGGGATTCATTGGAGGAATTGTCAGAGAGCCTGCGGTTAATCGATTTTGGTATCTGTTTGATTATAGAAGGTGGATGGTTGGAAGATGTGTGTATGTAGAGTGGTTTGTCATTAGGTTTTCTATATGGTTTATGTGTGCCTTCTCTTAGGTTGAAGGTAACATCTAGAAAATCTACTTCGTTTAGGTTAGTTTTTATATCTATGTCGAATCCGTTATTTTTAAAAATCTTTATTATTGCTTTTCTAGTTTTGTCTGTGTTTTGTTTGTTACAGTTTCTTAAGATTATGAGACCATCGTCCCTGTAGAGTCCTGTGTCATTTCTATCTATTATTTTGCTCAGTTCGTTTAGTAAGTAAATGCCTATGATTTCGCATGCTTCTGCACCGTCAAAGCTTCCCATTGTAGTGTCAAATATCCCATCTCTCTTTATCCATGCTTCTTCATTGTGGAATAATAGTGATTTACGGGAGTGCTTAATGATGTTGATTTCGCTTGGTTGTATTATTACTTGTTCCTGAGCTAAGTTGATGGCCTTATCTAGCATACGTTCTGTTATGGATGGGTAAAATTCTTTTATGTCTAATTGTAAGAATTGGCAGTTTTGTTTGTTATTTATGCTGTGGAACCAGTCAATAGTTGTTTTCGTATTTTTCCACTGGTTTACTCCTAATTTCTTCCTAAGTTCAGAATTAATTCTTTCTAATATTGTTTTACTTATTTTACCTAGTTCACTTTTGGCTGGGTTTATGAGTCTACATGCAGGATTGGCTTTGAAATTTTCTTTATGGTCTTTTAGTGTGATAAAGGCTCCTGCCTTGCTAATACAACTTATTCGGTCATCCAGGTCTAATTTTTGGGCGATTGTTTTAGCTTCCTTATTGATATCGTGTTCTGTTGTTTGGGGTGCCTTTTTGTATGTTTTGGTTATGTTGTTCTTGAGTAATTTATTGTGTGTAGGAGGACTTAGTTTGTATAAATTTCTCGTTTTGTCAGCAGCGATAAATACACTTGCTGAATTGTTTATTTTAGTTATATCTGCTTATATCTGCTTATAACTGGCGGGTAGGTTTCACCTCACTGCAGGTGCTGCACTCGGTTTTTTCTAAATCCCACTGACTGTAGTCAACATATATATATATATATATATATATATATATATATATATATATATATATATTGCTTTAAGCGTTATTTCATTGGATAATCTTATTTGACTAGAACTTTTTGAAACATATATAACACGCACACGCGCACACACACATATATATATTATATATATATAAAGATATATAGTTTTAAGGTGTGCAATATTTATAGAATAAAGTGCACAATACCAGTGATAATGCGTATGAAAATATAAGGCTGGCTGACTATTGCGTCTAGCATGAAACAGCCTGTCGCCTCTGAGTTTTGACTTCAATATTCGCTTATAGATAGATAGATAGATAGATAGATAGATAGATAGATAGATAGGGTATATTTAGGCAGCTAGTATTTACACAAACAAGTTTGATTAAAAAGAACTGATTAGGTCTGTTTAACTTTTATTGGATTTTTATAATTTTCGAATGCGACAACTAAATTGTGGATAAAGTGTTTCATGTTCATATTTGTGTTGTTGTTGTTGCTGTATGCTCAAGTACTTTTGACCGTCTCAGTTATTTTAAAGAGCGAACGTGGTGCATGTTTGATAGGCAGAATTGCTGTATCAACATCCTGGTATTCTTTGGAAAACTGAAAGTCTGAAGTGGTCTACGATGACGGCACGTCTAACAGTTATTGGCAGGTAGTCCGCAAGAAAAAACCTGCTTTTTTAACAGACATACACATACACACACGCACACATATACTTCATAACACCCTCAATGTGCTCGTCGGAAGCGTGTTCAAGAAGCGAGAGCAAGATCTAAAAGGGCAGCCAATCTAATAGTGACCTCATCCTACAATTCTAACTCTTTCTCCATATGCGGCCTCCTTTGCGAATGACTTGTGGGTCTTAAGTGCCACTTAAAATTATCAAAATTCATAACTGAATCAACTGGCTGTCCGATTCTCATACGTCGAAACCGACGGGAGAATCCATTATATATATATATATATATATATATATATATATATATATATATATATATCCTTTGCTGCAAGAAAAAGTGCTCAGTGCTAAATAGCAGAGCTGTTAAGTATATATTAATAGAAATACATACGACAGTACATTTCGGAGTTTCATGCTCACTGCAATGATCAGGTACTAATTTGAATTAAATAAATTCAAATTTCATTGGTTAACAACATTTGGTTAATATTTCTGGGTTTTGTGTGATATGTTCCTATTTGGATGAATTATTACTGCAGTTAAATATTTAATTTCACTATAATCTAATCTTGAATTTGAATTTTCACTTAAACTTACATTTAAGATTAAAAATAATAATTATTAGAAATTCTAATTTTTTAATTTTGATTTTTTAATTTTCGTTAAAAACGGGCCCATTTATTAAAATAAGTTTAAGGATAAGGGGCAACACTTTTTTTGCTTAAAAAATTGTGATAAATTAATAAAGATTAATAAAATAAAATGATTTGTAGCCATCAAATGATAATAAAAGTAAAATAAATAATAATAATAATAATAATAATAAGAAGAAGAAGAAGAAGAAAAAGAAGAAGAAGAAGAAGAGCAAAAATAAGATAAAAAAAAAATAATGATTATATCGTAAAAATAGTAAAAATATATAATAATAAAAATAATAATGGCAACATCAAAACCAGTATCTGTTGTGTCCGAGATTGGGAGAATTATATTAATCAGGGTCAACGTACTTGAGTAGGAATTACTTCTGTGTAAGCAGGTGCCCATTAACTTGCTTCTTTAGTCTAACATATTAGGGTTGCTCATAATTTTTAGGATCATTAACTTCTCAAAAAGACATAAGCTACATTTATTGCCTTTCACATTGAAGGGATTAGCTGTTACTATATTTAATATTGCCTAATATCATATAAAACTTGACCTCGTCATTATATTTGATGTTAGCTTTATAAACTAATGCCTTGTTCATACATCTGCCACTTAATGTGCAGGGTTTGTTTTTTCCGGCAATTGCATTCTTTAGTTGTGGGGGTGTTTTGTATATTGGTAAAGTGTTTGTTTAGAATAACATTGTTGTACTGTGATATATATTGGTCGATGTTTTTAACACAACTGTAGCTAACTTTGACGTTGTTTTTTTATTGAAAATCTTTTTGAGCGCTGGGGTGTTTGAAGTGTTTAAGGATTAAATTCAGAAAAAGTCTTCCGATATTAGTTTTGACATTGTTGTTGAAGGGTGGACCAACAAGCCAAAACGCTGCAAAATATTATATGGTTTAACCCACCCTTCAGCAACAATATCAAAATGATTCTGGTGTTGGAATGGTAATAAATCACTGGGATTCGCCCAGTTACTAGTCTTACACACCAAGCTTACTGTCGTTACTTAGGTGCTTCTCCGGGGTTCATATATCCATTCTTTATCTTAGAAATTATTTCAAACAAATGGTCGTTCTTTTGCAGGGTATCGTATATATGTTTTAATTCTTCTTTTCGATGGCCAGAATAAAAGCTGATCAGCTTTACTCTATGCTGATGTCAACGAACTATTCTTTTGATGACACAAAAATGGCGGTTTCACTTTTTGTGCCGTACAGTTAATGATTAAGTACAACTCAATACTTCAATGTTAAAGAAAACAGTATTTAATTACAGCCGCAAATAAATACTTAACAAGAACAAAGAAGTAAAAGTGAAGCAAAGATAATTAACCATTTCAGTGAATACCTTCTTGTAGCGCAGTTCGGTTTAACATCCGGCAAATCCTAAATCAAAACCACACAAATTCAACTGGATAGTTCCACTCAATAATCACTTCAGTCAGTAGCCTGACAGCGCTATTTATACGCTTGGACTTCCGTGTCGGTAGTTACTCATTTTCTTTCTGTATAACAACTTTATATTTAAATATACCGTTTTTTGACAAGAAATATTCATAAAAAATTAATATAATTCAACTGATAACTCATCCATGTTTATATTTTAATATTTTAGCATTATTATCGTTTCTAATCATAATTTAATCATTCCTAATCATATATATTTCATTCTGGGAGACGGGTACATCAAACAGGAATATTTTAAAAATCATTTTGATTTTGAATAATTTAAATTATATATATTTCATTCTGGCATTATCAGGAAACTGGTATTACAAACCGGAATATTTTTAAAATTTTAAACTTATTTTGGTTTTGGATAATTTATAATCATATATACAGTGTAACCCGGATAAAAGAGACCCGGATATTAGAGAAACCCAGATATAAGAGAGATTTTATCTGGTCCCAAATTAGATCCATACTTACCTAAACAAAATAGACCAAACCCGGATATAAGAGAAACCCGGATATAAGATACTTCTCCGGTTCCGACAACTCTCTTATATCCGGGGTACACTGTATATTCATTGTGCTGTCGTCAGGATAATAGTTTAGCAGAAAGGAAAGGTAAAGTATTAGTTTACAACGGTTAACACAAATGCTATTATATATTATCTAAGATTTTTTTTTTTTTTTTAAGACTAAAACTCTCCTTTATACGGCTAGAAATACGATCACTTACATGTATACACATTTTCCATACGAACAAATGCTAAATCTACGTTCTATATGATAACTAGGGCATCTAAAATAATGAAGCCATTTCGGTAGTTATTTTTCATTTTCTTGCTCGAATATTTAAAAATAAATATCCTTCACCTTCATGGGACGGCATTTTAAAATGCGTATGAACTATTCGTTTAAAATGCATATAAATATTTAATGATATATTCGCTGCCTCGTGTTATGAAAAAACAATACTCACATGGTTTTATCTATACGGTTAAAGAATATTTACACTGGAAAACTTTTCTTTGTGTTACTGGCAACATTATGTTGTTCATAGTGACTGGGACTGTCAAAAGTATTTTCATAAAAATAATTTACTTTGAACAGTTTATCCACAATTTTGATTTGGGGGCAAAACAACTTATTTGTTGACTGGGAAAATAAGAATAAAAATTAAACAGTCTTTGTCGATTGAATTTAATAAAACTTGTTTGATTAAATTAATTTTGACTTTATATATATATATATTTATATATATATATATATGTGTGTGTGTCTGTGTGTGTGTGTGTAGAGATATAGATATATATATAATTATTTTTTAAAAATATGAAATATTTTTAAAAAATATGATTCCTTCGTTACGTAAGAGTTTGCATGTTTCAAAAACAGGAGCCAAAAACTTCAACATAATTATTAAAATTAAATTGAATTAAAGTATCAAGCTCTGTTTCATCCTCAATACTAAAGAACTTCGGATTATTTACCTAACGTGTTCTTTCCTATTTTTCTATATATTTGGGCACACACACACATATATATATATTGAATAGGTTCTCACTGATTTTTCATGAAAAGTAATGTTTTATTTACAAAAATTAGTAACACACATGCCACTGAAAGAATTGTCCATTGCTAGCCACTACTTTTTCCATTTTTCTGGTAGAATTTGAATTCCGCGTCGGAAATTTTTTTTTTTTTAAGAATGTAAGTGCTGCTGAGTCAGGCCATATACCATTAATCGGAACAAGTGATAATTGGGCGGACAATGTCTGGTAAATACGGTAAATGGCGTAGGACTTTTCATTTAAGCGTTTCCAAGTAGGTTTTCACCCGTTTTGCAACATATGGCCTAGCGTTGTCGCGTTGCAAAATCACTTTATCGTGTCTCTGCTCGTATAGCGGTTGTTTTTTTTTTCAATGCTCGGCTCAAACGTATCAACTGTAATTGATAGTAATCTCCCGTGATGGTTTCGTTCGGTTTGAGCAGATCATAATAAACTACACCCAGTTGACCCCACTAAATGCAGAGCAGAAGTTTCGAACCATGGATATTATTCTTCTTTGCCGCCGATGTTGATACATGACCAGGCTTACCCCCACGATCTTCTACGCTTAAGGTTATTGTAGTGTATCCACTTTTCATCGTCGGTCACGATACGAAGCAAAAAACCTTTCCTTTTCTGCCGTTGAAGCAGCTATTCACACGTGAAAAGACGACGTTCGACCTCTCTCGGCTTTAATTCTTACGTCACCTAATGTCCTTGATTTTAAATCATTCCTAATACTTTCGAACTGTTCGAAACTGTTGTGCGATCAACTCCTAATGATTCTGCAAGTTCAGCTTGCGACTGACATGAGTCTTCATGAAGTATTGCCTCCAATTCTTCGTCTTCAAACTTTTTCTGTGTGCCAGAGCGTTCTTTATCTTCAACATGAAAATTATTATTTTTGAAGCGTCTAAACTAATCTCTGCCTGTTGTTTCCGACAGAACATGGTCGTCGTAAGTCTCAACAAGAATTGTGTGTACTTCAGCTTCAGATTTCTTTTGAATGAAGTAGTGGAGTAAAATTCCCCATAAATACCCTTTTTTGGCACGAAATCCGACATGTTTAACGCTCTGAAAAACAAAGTTGTTCACGCTTCGGTGAAATGACATATACTGAATTTCAAGATTTCTTATAGTACTTCCTTATAGATGTGTTACCATCTGAAACTACACGCACACAGTTCTGGAAACACCATCTGCTGGAGAACAGTTATACTTATATATGTTTATATATATACTTAGTTGTGTGGACGTGAGTTTATAATTATGGATTTCATTTTGTCTGAGGATCCCCAAAACTTAAAATCCAGGGTTACAAACTCATATCCATACAACTATGTATGTTAGCTCTAACATTAATAAGTACCGCACATATATAATATATAAATAAGATATATATATATATATATATATATATATATATATATATATATATATATGTCAGCAGTCAATATACCACATAAAACCCTTGAGCGCTTAGCCTTGGTGCGGGTAGAATGGAGATCAACGTGTTTTAGTGGACTCAGCAATTTTCATTCTGCTTGTCTGAATCATCTTCAAGAAGCGAAAGCAAGATCTAAAAGGTCAGACAATCTCATCTCACAATCCTCACACTTGCTCCATATGTGGCCTCCTTTGTAAATCACTAGCGGGTCTTAAATGCCACTTAAGATTATCGCACAAACTTTCATAACTGAATCAATAAGCTGTCAAATCCTCATATGTCGAAACCGACGGGAGAGTCCATTATTATATATATATACATGTTTAAAAATCACACACAGACACACATATATATATATGTATATGTATATATATGCACGGAGGCACGGTGGAGTAATGGATATCGGGTTGGATTGAGGAATCGGAGAGCCGAGTTCGAATTCCAGTCGAATCCATTACACTCACTTACGTGCTAATACCCTTGGGAAAAGGTACGAATCCTCTTCTTCTCCCTCCAGCTATGGGTAAAATTGCAGGACAGACTGGGTTCTATAGCATTGGATAGCAACTGGTCTAGGAGAAGGACAACTCTGAATTCAAAACCTGCGGAGGGTTGTTTGGGAACCTTGTGGCATTCGGTGCACCAGGTCTCTGTATTCATCCCTCCAAAAAGTGTGGATGGCCCTGCACGAGGCCTTCACCACTATAATCAAATCTCATGTGCCGGTGTCGGGCTGTCGGTTTCCTGGAAACTGATCTGCTTGACCCTCATACGTCGAATCTCGACGGGGGAGTCGATCATATATGCATATATTCATATTATAAATATATATATATGTGTGTGTGTGAGAGAGAGTGTGCGCGCGTGTGTGTATCTATGTATGTAGCAAAAGTGATATCATTGTGATCTGATTTGTGTATTGACGGCACCGCAAATGAATTAATGAAAAATCTCTTATTGTTTTGCAACAAATCCAATACTAAGTTTATATAGATTCTTTCGTTTGTAATCGCTATTGACTCGGTAGACAACAATGTCAAATTAATGTTTCTGACGCTTCATCAAATAAATTTCCTTTGAAACATCATCAATTCTTATATTACGTCGAAAAGTTAAAGAGACAATCAACTTTTGACGTTCGATGTACCTAGATGCTTATCGCCATTGTTTTATATTTTTTTAAGTTTTTATTGCAATTAATTATCCTAAATTCTATCAACAGTATTGTTAAGGGAAAAGAAAATATATTGTATATATCACGACCGTAAAATTTCTTGAAAAGATTTCGTTCATAGGGCATTTCCAATACATTTTAGCCTTAATACATTCTTTTCTTCTTTTTTTTTTAAATTAAAACTGGTTTATCTAGGAATCGAGATTAAGATCAAACCTATTCCCATGAACGACTAATTCACTGAGTGTATTGATTAGCAAAGCATCTTTATGAAGATGATAGTTAATATTATGTGACTAGTTTTGTCAAAGTTATGTTATTTTTGTGGGTTTTATAAGCTTTCCTTTTCTCGTTATATTATCTTCAAGCTTGACAAGTGAAGTTCTGTGTCGAAAATTAATCAGATCCAAAAATCTTTTTCTCAACATTTTGAACAGATCTAATAAACAATATTCAACAGTGATCATTGAATGCTATCAAAAATTCCTTCTAATAATAATTCTTTATTCCAGACGGGCTTAACGAACTCTCAGATAATGATCCTAGCTGCTATGTGTGTATACATTACGGTGAATGATTATCTATCTATCTATCTATCTATCTATCTATCTCAGTCTGTTCATATATATCTATCTATCTATATCATTTTTTTCGTATCTATTTCAGTCTGTTCATATCTGTCTATCTATCTCAGTCTGTTCATATCTATATATCTATCTATCTATCTATCTCATCTGTTTCTATCTAATAGGTGTAGATAGATTCGTCTATCGTCCGGTTTACACTTCTCCCCGTTCTTTTAAGCAGGAGTAGAGGATTGGCTTTCCGACTCTTTCTAAAATCTACTTCCGCTATATACTGTTAACGCTGGGCCTCCCCAACACTAATATAACCCCACACAGTAACCCATGTTCTGTTTCGTGTCTCTTTTACCTTCCAGCATGAGGGAGGGATAACACCATCGGGAAATTGCCCCTGGACATAGGGATATCTTTACCCTTACTAACTGTACTTTATTTACACCACACAGAAAGACACACACAGACACACACGAACACACACACACGTGCACGACCCACGCGTGATTCCTAAATTGTAATGATCTTCCTTCAGTTGTTTGCCTACTTGTGTGTTTTCTCCCTCTTGTTAGTCAGTTATATAAAAACCAGAATATAAAATATCGCCTTGGTGAAATCCATTCCATTTCCTTTCACTTGTCATTTCCCTGTGCAAATATTGTTGCCAGTTGTTTTAATCTAACTAGAAGTAGTGTCGTAACATTATGGTAACCGTCGATATGATTTCAACATGCCCCACCCCCCATCTGCAATGAGCTCATTAGAACAACGACTATGTAAATATTTCTAGTTCAACAGCAAAACGGTGAGACCTAGTTGCAAATCTAGTTAGACGCTTAAATTCATAAAGCTATGGCACTAAGGATATAAGCTCATCAGAAGAATTACTATGAAAATATTTCTAGAAAAGACAGAGGAAAGCCACCCCACGTCAGTGAGAAAGTGACTGAAGTCGAGATGCCAGCTCAGGACCAATATATATATTATATATATATATATATATATATATATATATATATATAATGCCTTCTTAATCTGTTAGCGAAGTGAATTCGCCATTAATTACATTAACTTTATTGATTTATTCTTTGAATGACTATTTAATAATATTAATTAAGCGGCATTATTTCTTAATATATATATATATATATATATATATATATATATATATATATATATATATACACCACCTACTACAAACACCCCTACTTCCATCAAAGCAGTGACCCCTTGATAAATAAAAAACAAACCCTAGACCACACCTCCATTCAAAACTATAAATGAGTAAAACATTCCGTATCATAGTTTTTCCAAATCAACGCTGGAGAATGAAACTGCCACCCAGTGGTTAAGTTTTAATATAGAATTAAACTTGAATACTGCTGACCAGTTTTGAAATATCGTAATTTCTGTGTCGCGATGGAATCATATATTTAAAAAAGTAATTATAACACACACACATACACGTGCGCACACACACACACACACACACAAATATATTAAAAATTCATTGAAAATATTAATAGACAAAACTTATACATATTATTAGTTTGGTGCAAAAATAATATCGTTTTTTGACGTATTTTTTTAACGTAAAAAACGATATTATTTTTGCACCAACCTAATATTTAACCAAACCTTTTTGATAGAATTATTGCATCTGATATATATATATATATATATATATATATATATATATATATATATATATATATATAATTGTAATAAATCCGTTGGTGTATAATCATAGTGAATTCTAGTAATATAGAATATTAAAACTGATCCACAAATAGATCTCGTAGTATTTATTATTATAGAGCTCATAATTACTACACAGTAAAATCCGAAATTACCTCATATAGGGTATAGGCTTATTCGTCCCCGGTATAGACTGAGTTCGTGTCGGAATTAGAAATTTTACTGTGATAGCTAAAAAAAAAAACGTCGAAAAACTAATACAGAATCTATCCATTTCAATGTTTCAGTCAGACAAAAAGCACGAGAGTGTGGTCAGGGGAAGGTGGAAGGTATCAGTCTTAAAGTGAAGAGGTTTTATAAAATTAAACCCGGATATTAACTGTATGACATTAAATTGGGATTATAGGAAGAATGAAATGTTAATTTGTGACTAAAAGTGTAAGAAAAAGGGATTAAAAAAAAAAAACTTAAATTATATAGATAAAGCTGTATTTAAAAATACAAAATCTTGCTTAAAAATGCTCTTCCAACAACAAGTTATATTTAAAAATAAGATATATATGTTTGAACAAAAATTTTATACCACAGAATGTATATATTGTTTTAAAAATGATTGAGCGCATTCCTTTAAAAGGAACCTTTTCGTCCAACACTTTTTCAGAAAAGTTTCGTTTGAAAAAAAAAACAACATATTTTCAAATGTAAAGGCCGCCTTTACAAAATTCTGTTATCTGACTATTAAAACCTTTTCGTTTAAATTTTAATATCTAAATTGATATTTTGTTAAATCCTTAGTATTATTAATACTTTTTTGAATCATTTCACCCCAAGCAAAGTGGCAATGTCGCCAGTGCGCAAGAGGTTACAGGAAATTTAATTGAAAGAGAATTGTAGTGATCTGTGAAGCAAGAAAACAGAAGGGTGTTCCACAGGTGGGAAGTGCGAGAAAACAAACTGTTGGAATAGAACAGTAAATGGGTGGGACCTAAATGCCAATCTAGTAGCACACTCAAATTCATGTAGCCGTGGGACCAGGGACAAAAAGCTCATCAGAGCAGTTACCATGAAAATATTTGTAAAAAAAAAAACAGAGGGAAGCCATGTCAGGTCGATGAGAAAGTGACTGATGTTGACATGCCTGGTCAGAATTGATTATATTACAGATCCTTCTTTGGATTTTGTCAAGAATCTGGAGATGTACAGCAGGAGCACCAGACCAGGTATGGCAACAGCATTCAATACATGAGCAAAAGGTAGATTTATAAATACGCAAAATGGATTCTGACAAGAAAAAAATTTCTGGCACGACACAGTGAACCAGCCTTTCTTGCTGTAGCTCGAATTGATTCGATATAGTCCCCCCTACTTCATGTCAGTGGAAAACGTGAGGCCAAAAAGGCGTAGCGTGTTGCTTTGCTAGAGTTTAGTATCAATCATGCTGATGGCAGACAGAAAAACTTATCTGAATAAATGAAAGCAGTTTTTTTTTTCGTTTTTTGTTTTTTGGGTTTTTTTTTGAGCCGTTAAAATTTACAAGCCATTTCTTGCCCCAGTTAACCAGTGATTAGACGTTTTTTTCAAGAGCAGTTGCCAGATTTACTTTGTCAGATCAGTCGGGTTTGCTAATGAGACAGGAAAAAAAGGATTGATTCATCTGCATAAATACCTAGTTGAGAACTGATAACATCAAGGCGATCATTGATGAGGATCAGAAACAGCGCAGCCCTTATGAGCCCTGGGTGTCCCCCGTATTCAGATGAATAATCTGGAAGCGAGCCCGTTCAATACGACCTTCATTTCGTTTGTTAGGAATGATTGGATTAAACCAAATAAATGTCTTGTGACACCATAGCTCTGGAGCTTGCGTAAAAGGCCAGCATGTCAACCTCTGTCTAATGCATTCACGACAACTAGAGCCACAACACAAGCTTCGCCATTGTTATCTAGAGCTTGATAGACAAATTCAATGATGGCCGTTAGCACTTCAGCGGTAGACCCGGCGAAACGGTAGCTATATTGTTTGTCTAACCAAAAATACGTTGTCTCATTCTATCAGAAAATCGTGATTTCGCCTATTTGAGGATACGCTTGCACTCATCGCGAGCAGGGACATAAAGACGTTTATTACAATCAGACCTGTCACTCTAGTACGATATTCAATAACCGCTTCACGCGGCCGGATGCGGCACAAGGCCAAGTTTATAATGGAATATCCGAGCCCGTAGGTTCGGTCAAAAATTCCCCGTATAACCCGTAAAAACGGGGTTGGCTCCCACCCCAAAGGAGACTCTGCTTTTCGGTAAAGCCTCGTCTGGGTTCCTCTCTGCCCGGAGGCAGAGAGTTTGACAAGCATACTTCCGAAGTAATTCGGATAGTGATTATCATTATCACCTGTCACTCTAGTACAACCGGAAGAAGGGCTTCCTGTAGGCTATAGCGGCTGAGCAAGCAGATGAGAACCGAGGAGATGATCGTGGTTTCGCGTGGTATTTCCGTGCAAGAACGAAAGAAACCCTTACTATCATACGAGTCTTTAAATATATTTTCAAATTATTATGAGGATCGGCTGTACGGTTCATAGGCTGACCATGAAGGAGTGATGTTAGATCTGAGAAATATTGCATGCATTAATTTCAACTCTTCTTGATAATAACCTCATTGTTTCTTTTCAGGTACGAAGGAAGGCTGAAAAGTTCATAGGCTGACTATGAAGGAGTGATGCTAGATCTGTGAAATATTGCATGCATTAATTTCAACTCTTCTTAATAATAACCTCATTGTTTCTTTTCAGGTTCGAAGGAAGGCTGAAAAGTTCATAGGCTGACTATGAAAGAGTGATGTTAGATCTGAGAAATATTGCATGCATTAATTTCAACTCTTCTTAATAATAACCTCATTGTTTCTTTTCAGGTTCGAAGGAAGGCTGAAAAGTTCATAGGCTGACTATGAAGGAATGATGCTAGATCTGTGAAATATTGCATGCATTAATTTCAACTCTTCTTAATAATAACCTCGTTGTTTCTTTTCAGGTTCGAAGGAAGGCTGAAAAGTTCATAGGCTGACTATGAAGGAATGATGCTAGATCTGTGAAATATTGCATGCATTAATTTCAACTCTTCTTAATAATAACCTCGTTGTTTCTTTTCAGGTTCGAAGGAAGGCTGAAAAGTTCATAGGCTGACTATGAAGGAGTGATGCTAGATCTGTGAAATATTGCCTGCATTAATTTCAACTCTCATTAATAATAATTGCATTGTCTTCTTCCAGGTAAACTGATATCTGACTGTTCAAAGAAGACTTTCAAAAGTAACTAGTAGCGACTTCTCTTGAAAATTGACAAAATTTGGCATCGCGGTTTTATCAAGCACCTGAAGAAAAAAGTTTAGCCCCCACCCCCCACACACACGCACCCAAGGACATTGTTGCTGCATTAGAGGGTAGCGCTCCACCTTCACCAACAGTGCAATAGTGGGCAGTAAAATTTAGGAGATGTATCAAGGTCTGGACGTTGCTCAACTGCCATCACCGAGGAAATATATTTATGGATGATAAGCGATTGAGTATACATTAAATAGGTAATGCTATTAGCATAACCAGTGAGAGATTTTAGGATATTCTGCACAATGAACTAGACATAACAATGGTTTCTGCTCGGTGGGTACCACGTCTTCTAACATCTGATCAAAATTGCACCAGGATGATCACATCATGGGAATATTTGACATTTGGCAGATCCAGTTGGTTTCCTTGAACGTTTCCTAAACCAGTATCATGTTTAGGTTCATCACTTTGAGCTAGAGTCAAAGAGACTATCCATGGAGTGGAAACACTCCTCCTCCAAAGTAAGACAAGGTAGATTCATATGCAGGGGAGGTTATGGATTCAGTTTTGGGGATGTAAAAAGCATTTATTGACTATCTTCAAAAGGGCCACGTCATCAATGGAGAGACAGTGATGAAAGGCTATCAGGATCAAAAGCCCAGGTAAACTTACAAAAGGGCCCTGTTTCATCAGAACAATGCTCTAGCATAAAATTCTTTCATGACAATGGCCTCTATGCTTGACTGTGGATTTGAACTGGTTGATCATCCTCCCTATTCGACTGATTTGACGATTCATTTGTTCCCCAATATTAAAAAACACTCGACTGCGAATCAGTATCGTAGTAATGATGACGCTATATCTGCTGTTGAGCAGTCTTCTTTGAACAGTTAGATATCAGTTTGCCTAGAAAGAAACAATGCGGTTATTAACAAGAAGTGTTGAAGTTAATACATGCAGGATTTCAAAGCTCTAGCATCATTTTCCGCTCACCCTCGTATATACATATCATAAAGTCTAATTTATAAATAAGGTGCGATAACTAATAAAAATTAGAACAATAAACGTAATGCGACAAGATTCATACATTTTTTTTTTTAATTTCTTCATTAACTCAAGAATTTTTATTTAAAGGAAGCATTTAACACCTTGCTGGACTGTCAAAATTGCCAGCATTGCACTTTGGAATCATTATTAAATTCCATCCCTTTTCAAGAGAAGTGGCTAAACGTTACTATCAATGTCTTATTTGAACAGTCAGATATTAGTTTATCTAGAAATAATCAATGCAGTTATTAATAAAAAGAGTTGACATTAATGCATACAAGATTTCACAGCTCAAGCATCATGCCTTTGTAGTCAGCCTATGAACTTTTCAGTCCGCCCTCATACCTAGAAAAAACAATGGAGTTAGTAATGAGAAGAGTTGAAATTAATGCATGCAAGATTTCACAACATTAACATCACTCCTTCATAGTCTATGAAGTTTGCACACCACATTTGTATATCGTAAATTCTGCGTGATTAATTAATTATTTATAAACGATAAAAAACAGATCTGTTATTTCATGGTAAACAGAATTGGAAATTATGGCTAGTTTAATCATACCATCAATAATGACTTCATTTTCTGTTATGTTGTTAGTAATATTAAGACGTTTTTATATATAAATCTTTAAATATATCTTTTATAATTATTATAGTGCTCTTTTTACCTCCCGGTTCGAAATACCTTCAAACTGTCTGCCATTATCACAACAAAAACCTTGCCACTTAGGGGCGTCGCTTATGCGAGGTATATAACTCTAGTACAGCAAATGTTGACAGAAATATAGTTAGGGTATGATAGATAGATAGATAGATAGATAGATAGATAGATAGATAGATTTTGCTCTTGTAAATTAATACTAGTCACACATTTGCCATGATAAAGTCCCTCAGAGGCCAAAAAGCGTTGGCTAAGATAAGTTTTTGTTCTTATTCATATTGTCCTTTTATAGATATATTCTATCTGAAATTTTTACACATAGATAGATATATACTGACCAGACTGAGATAGATAGAAAAAGAAAATCTTTTCACCTAAAATTGGGTAAAAGCAAAAAAGTTACTGAAGGCTTTCGCAATCATTACATATGCAATATCTTCCGATGTGAATTTCGATCAGGAAACCCGTTACCCATCAGGCTCGTAGGAGTACTATATGTGCTGTAGCCGTAGCAGCACTGAATATGTCTAGGGCAACATATTCCGACAGGGCTCATTGCTATTCAGGTTGGTTTAATTCAGCTATCCTTCTGCTGGCTGACATTAAGGGCACAAGATGGATTCCAGGTGGCAATAGTGTTAAGTGAGCGAATCAGACGAGCTGATAATTTGAATTCAGCTTGTCGATTCCTCTTTAACCCTGCCAAAAGCTGCTACGCTCCACTTAATGTTAAATAGACGAAATTTGATACGTATTTCTTTTTAAAACATTATCTTGGATTAATCAGCAAGAACGACACAGTTTGTTCCCAATTCATTCTATTCTAATTTCTTCGTATTTTGGTTAAGTTCGGCGTAACTGATTTAAGGCGATAACTTGTGAACCGATCTACTCAGCCGTAAGCAGAAAGGGAACTCAAGCTTCACGTGATACGTAGCAAGTTACTAGACGGACCAAAGATGCAAGCGAAAAAAACAGTCTCATATTGCAAAGCACCAACGACAATGCAATGATATGATCGTTGAAAAAAGAGAATGATAAAACAAAGATGATGTAAGAATATATATATACCACAAACTGTTAAAACGTATATATATATATATATATATATATATATATATATTGAGGTATCGGAGAGTCGAGTTTGAATTCCGGTCGAATCCATTACATTCACTTACGTGCTAATACCCTTGGGAAAGGTGTGAATACTCTTCTTCTCCCTCCAGCTATGGGTAAATAGCAGGACAGACTCGGTTCTATAGCCTTGGATGGCAACTGGTCTAGGAGAAGGACAACTCTGAATTCAATACCTGCGGAGGGTTGTTTGGGGACCTTGTGGCACGTAGTGCACCAGGTCTCTGTGTTCGGCCCTTCAAAAAGTGTGGGTGGCTGTGCACAAAACCTTTACCACTATAATCAAATCATATGCGACCCTCATACGTCGAACAGTCGACGGCAGAGTCGAGTATATATATATATATATATATATATATATATATATATATATATAAAGAAGAACAGTGATATTTATAATTCAGAGTTCTTGGCGTTTATCTTTATTTAAAAAAAAAAAAAAAAAAAAAACAGTGCTCAATACGACCCCTAGACCTTAATATCATAATTATTTTAAAAAAGAAATATGATTCCATTGCGACACAGAATATCCTGTCTCAAAACGCAAAACTCCAAATCTAGATTCATTTTAAAAATTAAATCTACAATACAGAGCTTCGTTCCATTATGAAGCGATTTTAAAAATAACTTTCTAAGAAATTCATTTGCCTAATATTAGCATAGATAATCATAATATTTTATTGGTGGGGTTAATGACAGTTTAATTTTAATTATTATTTCGCTGTGGTTAGGTTCTAGGCTAACCGTTGTATCACCATGTATTGTGATTGTAAATTCCGTCAAATTCATTGACATCTATTAGGTTTGTGCAAAAATAATGTCGTTTTCTCACATATGTTACTATGTGAGAAAACGACATTATTTTTGCACCAACCTAATACTTCTGTTTTTTTTTTTGGGGGGGAGGGCTTTTTTTCAACAGCTATTTAAGATACTGTCTTAATTTTAAACATCGTCTGGGCTTAAGTGACAATATATTTGGCCTTTCCATTTTTTATTTTATTTTTATAAATATCAAGATTTTCTTAAATATGATAAAGTCATATATTTAATATTAAAATTTTATATCTTTATTCCTACAAATATAAAATATTTACTTCATTTTGTATTAACTAATATATATGGAATTGTAAAATTAATAAATTAGAATTTGATTTCGTATTTATAAAATTATTTTATTTATGATCAACTATAAATATACTAGTTTCTTATCTATAAATTAATTATTATACAGTGTAACCCGGATATAAGAGAGTTGTCGGGACCGGAGAAGAAGTCTCTTATATCCGGATTTCTCTTATATCCGGATTTCTCTTATATCCGGGTTTTGTCTATTTTGTTTAGGTAAGTATGACTCTAATTTGGGACCAGATAAAATCTCTCTTACATCCGGGTTTCTCTTATATCAGGGTCTCTTATATCCGGGTTACACTGTATTTGACGTCTGCAAAATACGGCTATTTCATTTCTTTGATTTCATAAATTTTTATCTTTACTGGAGTTTTCCGTTTTGAAACATAGGATGTACTGTGTCACGATGGAATCATTTTTTTAAAATAATTATATATATAGTCATCCACAGACAGACTGTTTCGCAGATCGTCAGTGTCGCTAGACGTCCGATTGGATCTTACGAAATCATCAGATGACTTAACAATTGCGTATAAGCTTGAAATAGAATGTCGCGGCCAGGGGAGGGGGTTGACTTCAATATCCATTTTTATATTTACATACGCTCTCTCCCTGATATTGATCATCTTAACTCGTAAATATGGTATGTCGTCGAAGTATTTTTTATCAAATAGTTATGTATGAATAAAATCTATTAATTCTTTATATATATATATATATATATATATATATATATATATATATATATATATATATGTGTGTGTGTGTGTGTGTGTGTGTGTGTGAGTGTGTGTGTTTCTGAAATGAGGTATTATGTACACTATTTACATTATTCGGGCTATTGTGCTCATATGTATCATAATAATGTAATAAGGAGTGCCAGAGAAAAAACGATAATAACAGCAAAAATTGCAATATGAGCTTCTGGTAAAAAAAAAAAAATATTAAATGATAACAGCAAAAATTGCAATATGAGCACTGGTAAAAATGGTGGCTGAAGACATTAGATTTACAACACCAAGAAATTCATACACAGAGGTCCTCAAGGACACATGACACAGTGGATAAAGACGTTAGTTAGATCCATTAATTTTTTTTATATACATAGGGCCCAAAGAGTGTGAGTTCAATACCTGGTTAAGGCAGTGAAGAAGGGGAATTAACAGGAGATAAGTGACATCCATTAGACGTGGAACTAGAACAATCTACCCCAGTGTGCGAAATAAAGGGTTCAGTTCTACATTCCAACCACTTGAAGAAGGCGTATAACGTTGTGATAAACATGGCGACGAAGATGAGGACAGTAGTCTGAATAAGGTAGTGTGTGTGTGTGTGTGTGTGTGTGTGTGTGTGTGTGTGCGTGTGCGTGTACGTGTGTGTAAAATAGGGATTGTTCCAAAGAGGACTTTAATCCACTGATAGCTAAATCTAAATTATTAGGTTGGTGCAAAAATAATGTCGTATTCTCACATATGTTACTATGTGAAAAAGCGACATTATTTTTGCACCAACCTAATACAAAGCAATATATAATGATCAATTATGAAAACACCTGAAAATCAAACTCGGTTATAAGTTATTTCATGAATATTTTTATATTCATCTCTTCAGACTGAATATTTTTTAAGAAACAGAATCAATGCATCCAGACAGATATACCTAAATAAAAAAGTGAAAGAGAAAAGAGAGACAGACAGAAATAAAGAAGCAAAAGAAAAAAAAGACAAAATATAAAAAAAGGAAAGGAGAACAGTAAAAAATTTTTTTTTTTTAAATGCACTTCCTGAAATAAATTATAACCAATATGTTTTATAAGGTGTTTATTCAATTTATCATAACACACACACACACATATATACATATATATATATATATATATATAAATAAAAAAAAAAAGAATTAATGGATTTTATTTTTTAATCCAACATATCATTTCAAACGTTACTTTTAGTGGATACTCGTATTTGAGTAGATCTTCCGTTTTTAAAGCAGTGTTTATTTCGTCTACTGGTCGGCGTACTCGAGACAACGTAATAATGTACCCTCCGGTAGGATTCGAACCTGCACCCCCTTTGCAGGAAAAACCACTGTTAGATCTGGTGTGTTTTAACTGCCCTGTTACGGAGTGCTTTGCACCCAACCAAGGTTCTATTTAACTTGTTAGGATTTTCTAGAAAACTATATCAGCTTAGTTTCGTATCCAAAACGTAAACAACGCAATTTCTAAAGAATTGATGGATTTTATTTTTAATCCGACATGTTTTTTATTAATTCAAACGTTATTTTTGTAGATACTCATATCTGAGTAGTTGCCCTGCCTTTTTAAACAGTTTTTCTTTCTTCTACCGACATGCATTGACCGCTCAACTACGGAGAGCTTCACATTCCGCTGTGGTTCTGTTTCTTGTTGATGCTTCAAATACGAAATACCCAGCTGCGGTTTGTACTGCAACTATGCTGTGTGGGCCTTCGTTATAGTTTCTAATAAAGAGCGCATCATTTAGTCTAAAAACAGTTTTAACAAGGCCAGTAATAAAATAAAATAACTACGTAAATCTTATGGTGATCTGTGAGGCTACCTAAAACAAATGGTTTTTGCAACAGACATTAATAATTCAGAGGGTTTGTAAAAGTATAGCAAAAGTTTGAAAAATGATTGTGTCTTGGACTGTACATTTAACAGCGTCTACCATAAACTTTAAACTTAAAAACTCAAAAAAAGAAGGATTTGCGGATATGTTTTTATAGGTTTTTGTTTCTGTTTTGATGTGAGGAGTCCTCCCCAATGTTTGTAAAAGTACTTTTCATACGTCCTGTATAAATGAGACATATGAAAATCCAAAGAAAAGCATCTCTGAGCGCAAGTGACCTTCATAAGGATATAGACAAATTCCCTCGTATCACACAGAAGCAAAACAGGCTATAACTTCAATTTAAAAAAAGTAAACAGCTTTAGGAGAAAATCCCTAGACAGAATATTAATAAATAATTAACATGTATTAAATTATATAAAATATTACACATTTCATTTCCAACATTCACGGCTTTCGGTCACATCTCGTTGAAAGACCGGTTCCCCTACGATCACCGAAGTTAAGCAACGTCGAGTCTGGACCACTTGGGAATACTAGGTGATATAAACTTGGATATGCGGGTGGTGTTATGGATAATGATTCAGAATTATTAATCGCAGAGCCAGTTTCGAATTCTCGTTGGGTTCGTAATATTCACTGACGCGCAAATACCGCTGGGAAAGGCATGAATCTACTTCGTATCCCCACTCCAGCTATGGTTTAATTAGTAAGATGTGTATCATTAAACCACTATTATCTAAAAAAATGAAATAAAATATAATAAAATGAAAAAATTGAGTACAATATATTTATATTTCGGCTTTAAATAACCCATGAAGGTTGATATGCCGATTAACAAAGGCAATCAGCCAACTAATTCAACATTCATCCAATTATACCCAATTCTTAATGAAAAACTTAAATTAGACATAAACAGAGACGTCATAAGCATATGAAGTTCCATACAACCAATAAAAACAAAGCAAACATCGAAATTAAGTAACGAAGCAAACATAACATTAATAGCAATACACGCATATGTGTTCATAACCAACAAAAACATAGAAATGCATATATATATATATATATATATATATATATATATATATATATATATATATATAGTGATTGAAAAGTAAATCCCTATTTTATGTATGAGTGGCCTGCCAGGAGTCCTGACTTAAAACCTTGTCACTTTTTTCTTTGGGGTTAGTTATACGATTCCAAACCAAGATTTTAATAGAACTTGAATAGCGAATGCAAGAAGTTACGTCTTCCATGCCATAAAAGTTCCTGGTAAAATCTATTAACACAATTACCAGGAGGCGAGAGAACCTGATAGCGAAAGCTGATGTCCATATCGAATTTAAAAAAATTAAAAATGCAAAAATTATAGTTAATAAATAAATTATATGTATTTTAAAATGGGGAGTTACTTTTCAATCACCCTATATATATGCTCTGTCATCCTTATGCTATAGGGGACTTTTATGCCAGAAGGATAATTTTGTGCTGACTCTATTTAAAGCTGCGTATTTAGATCTTGGAATATATATATATATATATATATATATATATATATATATATATATATATATATATATATATATATATATATATATATATATATATGTGTGTGTGTGTGTGTGTGTGTGTGTATTCTTTAATAAAACATGTTCGTTGCTACTGTTACTTTTCTGTCAGCTTAAACCAGTTTGTATCATTCTTCCTCAATCTCTTTTCGCCCACTGAATTGCTACTATTTAGATTTTACCTGACCATTCCCTGTAGATACTAAAGTAGGTGAACATCCTAGTAAATCAGCAATATTAGGGCACTCGTCTGACAGCATTACCTTTTTTCTCATACTAATGCATGAAATGAAAGTCAGCAGATCGCAGTAATCATGTTTCAGATGCCTATAATCACTAAATTGCTGCCATGTAATTGGTTGATTAGAAATTTGCATAAAAAAGCATTTGATCAAGTGTATATATATATATATATATATATATATATATATATATATATATATATATATAGAGAGAGAGAGGGGGGGAGAAAAGACAGGGATAGATAGATAGATAGATAGATAGATAGATAGATAGATAGATAGATAGATAGATAGATAGATAGATTAGTTCACTAATTTTTAAATGTGTAATCAGTATTTCATTCTAAGCAGATTTAGTAATTATTCAAATTCTGAGAACAGATTTAAATAAGTTAAATGAACTTATTTACTAATCATTACTGTAATTTGGCCCATTTCTTGATATTGAGGTATGTGTATTAGCAGCGACAGTTAACCTTGAATGCATAGTGTTCCGTATTGAACCAAAGTGATTGCATTATTTGCCAAATAAATCCCCTAATATTGTTGTTAAATATATTAATACGGCTCTATTTCTTATTTATATAAACGTTATTTTTAGTGGGTTTTGGGATGTCTACACAAATATGTGTACCTACTAAAAATAACATTTATATTTATAATATATATAACGTTTATAGTCATCTATCTATCTATCTATCTATCTATCTATATATATATATATATATATATATATAGATAGATAGATAGATAGATAGATAGATAGATAGATATATGCACGTTTCATTGAATATGAGAGACCAGGTGCTTCGGTTTAGTTTTTTATACAATTTCTCATGCGATGTTATAATTTTTTTCCTTTTTGGTGGATAAATTATATAAAAACTGTTCAATTGTTCTTTCTTTCCGAGCGCTATCGGCTATACATTTAGCCATTTTCAAGGTTGAAATATATTAACTGTTAACAAGAAACAGATTGAATAAGAAAGAACAATTTTTATATAATTTATCATCGGAAAGAAAAAAAATTATAAGATCACATGAGATACTGTATAAAAACTAAACCAAAGCGCTGGTCTGTCATATTAAATGAAACGTGCATGAAAGAATAATTGCTACCTAAATACACAAATATATATATATATATATATATATATATATATATATATATATATATATATATATATATATATATTATGGGGTCATGTGTAAATTTTCGCGATTTTATATTTTTAATTTCGCCCATGCGCATTGTTTTTTGGGGTTTTTTTCTGTTTTTATCGACTGCACAATATAGTAAAGTCAGTTGGGCATCGTCTGTATGAGAAAAAGGACCATGACGCAATTCACTCCGCCAGAAATTTGGAAACTGCATGCTGTACTATTTGGCATTCGCGCCGGAATTTCCAATTTCAGAGTATTTGGGTGAAAATCTGAAGATAGTGCAGAGGATTCGGAATGATTTGGATGAGTCTAAAGGTGATTACGAAGGTGTTTGGAGTAATCACTAGTGGTGCCGCCTTTATGCCTACAATCATCTTTCCACAGAGCATCAGACCCAACACTGAAGCCGACATCAAGTGATTTGAGGAGGTAGTGCTGCCCTGGGTCAAGAGGGTCGCTGCTAGAAACACACTACACCTGCAACAGGACTCTGCACCATGTCACACAAGCAGGAGAACCTAGTCGTGACTGTCAGACAATTTCTGTGACCACATCACCCCTTACATCTGGCCACCTAACGCCTCAGACTGCAACCTTTTGATTATTATGTGTGGGGAGCAGTCGAGCAAAAACAAAATTTCTTATAACATCAAAAATGGACTAAAGGCAAGGAGTATGTCAGCATTCACCAATTTAAACAAGGAGAAAGTCTAGAAGAATTGCAGCAGATTCCGAAGACTTTCAGAGGGCATGGTTGAAGCCAATGTCAATTTTATTGAATAAATTTACTCTTTAGTATTTCAAGATATTTTTGTGTAATTTTGTTAAATACATCTGTTAAAATGTGATGTCACTGTTATTTTCATTTTTGTTTTAATTTAGACGATAATTTATCCATTGCACCCTGTATATATAATATCAGTTTAAACATCATTTCTAATGTATACCCGTATTTGAGTGGACGCTCCGTTTATTTATCAAACAGTATGCTCTTTAATAAATAATTAGACCGAATACTCAAATATGAGTATCCAATGAAAATAACGTTTTATGTGATAAAATCTATCGGATTAATAAATAAGAAATCCATTACTTCGGTAGAATATATATATGTGTGTGTGTACTATTATTTGATACTTAGTAGGAATAATTCCAAAGAGGATATAAATCCAAAGAGAGCTCAATGTAAGAATGGAGCAACGATCATAATGATTAAAGCGGAGACTTTAGAAATCCATGGCAATAATTTATTTCACGAGTTCAGACAGACCTCCGTCTCTTCAGACCAAATAGTTTTGCAACAATAGATGAATTTTAAATTTATCCCGCCAAAAGCGAAAAATAATTCAAACATAAGAAGGGATTATTGCGTCTAGCATGAAACAGCCTGTCGCCTCTGAATGTTGACTTCAATGTTCACTCTTATATTTATATTTGCATACGCTCTACCTCTGATATTGAGCACTTATATATATATATATATATATATATATATATATGTGTGTGTGTGTGCCTGTGTGTGGTTATTAGATTATATATGTGTATGTGTACTCAAATCTTTATATATGTGTGTGTGTGTGTCTATTTGTGCGTATGTGTGTGTTTATGTACTTCTATGTGTATATGTGTATGTGTCTTTCTATGTGTGCGTATGTGTGTGTGTCCGTGTGTGTGACTTTTGAAGCAGACGGATTTACTATTAGTCCATTCCATAACTTAAATAAACTTTAAGTTTTATTTTTATCAGATTTCCAAACCTCAAAATACATTTATCTTACGATGAAGAGCAGGAGAAAATGAAAATGAAAGACGACAAATAAAATTGTATAAAATCTGACACAAATTTTCTCAGTTTACTTAATTTCTGAAACGATAAAAAAAAATCTTTTTTTTACTGACCCCCTCCTGTTCCCGTCTTAATCAACGTAGGAGGAAATCGGCCCATCAAAAGACATAAAACTTCACCTGTCGACTTGTAATTTCCTTCTTGCTACTTCTTTCACAATTTATGCCTTCCAATTCCAATGCCAAACGATTGTCTTTTTTTCTTGTTTCCAATCGTCAAAAGATCCAATTTCGCTCCCGTTCGTTGTCTTTGTGACTTTCTTATTATCAAACTTTCCTTTCAGTTCTGAAAACGTGAAATAAAATCAAATTCGAACGTAAATTTGTAATCAATTAAAATTAACGCTGCCTGATGTAAAACGTGTGGTTACATGACATTGAACAAAGAAAGAAAGAAAGATAGAAAGTAAAGGAATAAAAAGAGAAGAAAAATAAATATAAAGAATAAAACAAAAACAAAAACAAATAAATATTGGAGAGAGAGAAAAAGAAAGAAAAATGCAAAATATGAACGAAAATTTGACAAAAAAGAAATTAAAAATATAAAGATGTAAAATGAGAAAGAAAGAAAGGAAGAAGAAAGAAAGAAAGAAAGAAAGAAAGAAAGAAAGAAAGGAAAACAGTAAGAAAAGAATAAAACGAAGATCAGGATAAGAAGAAAAAAGAAAGAAAAAGGAAAGAAATATTGTAATGGGAAGAAAAGAAAAAAAAGTAAAAATAAATGAAAATACAGAATTGGTAAAAACGAAAAATGAAAAGGGCAGAAATATATAAAATAAGAAAGGAAAAAAGAAAGAAAGAAATACAAATTAACAAAAAAGTAAAAAAAAAAAAAGCGAAGAAACAACAAAGAAATATTGGAAAAAGACGATAAAGAAAAGAAGGTAAAAAAATGTCTGAAAAGGAAAGAATCAACAAAAAGAAAAAAAGAATGAAATTCAAAATGAAAATGAAAGAAAGAAATATAAGGAAAAAAACAAAATTCGTAACAAAAAGAAAAAGAAAAATGAAAGAGAGAAGTAAAAAAATTAAAAAGAAGGAAATCGTTGAACAAAACTATGGAATAAAAACAATAAATACTTGAAAAAACTGATTTTTTTACTTTTATTTTAAAGTAAGGTTTACCCAGAATAAGGCCCGGCGGCCACACGAGGTAGAGGGTTACGTTAAAGGGCAACTTATATGGACAGGAGGTGAAGATAATGGTTAACTCTAGACTTGAACAGGTTAAGATTGTACTGATCAGGGAAACATCTTCTTGGGAATCTGTTCCACAGGGCAGTGATTCACGGGAAGAAGCTTGTTTGAATGGAACTTATTTCTCGTCGATGAAAAACCGAGAGAAAGTGGGTGGTTTGCTACAATGTAAGTGACATGGCTAGTCTTAGACGTGAAGTTTAGACCTGGCGGAACCAAGGAACATAGTTCGTCCGAGCACTTTCCATGGTTGTAATGATAGACTCGCCATATCCCGCCTGTGAGTTAGAGGCTGGAGGATGGAAAATAATTCATCTCCAAGGACTCGGAGTCGCTTTTGAACGCTAGTGAGACTTGAAAGTAAGGTCTGGGCAGCTTTCGCCCAAATACGGCAACTGTACTCAAATTTTCGGCCTGATCTGGCTCTTATAAAGGTAGAGGATAGAATGAAGAATCGGGTACTTACTAGAGTGGTACAGAGAGCCGATCAATTTTACCTGTATCTTTAGCGATGGATCGTATATAAGAATTCAACTTAAGGTCGGGTGTGAGTTTGAGACACAATATCCTCTCAAGGCACGGACCCTCCTCGAAGTGGGGGTATCCGTTCACCGTTACTGGCCGTAGTTCGATGTCTGTACGGCGGTGATGGAATGCATTTGAAGAAAGAAATTACAAAAATGAAGGAAATACCATTCAGGAAATGTCTAATACATTGTATTAATTAATATTAATCATTGTTACTTATTATTTATTTAATCTATTATAATTAAATTTTTTTAATTAATTAACGCAAAAAGCCATAAAAAAATATAATGGAAGTTGTAAGCTTACTACAGTACAAAGCAAATCGAATACAACAGTAATAGGTGTAAAAAGATTGTGTTGCGCAAATTTTTCAAGTAGCTAGGAATTAACTGTCTGCTTGCGTGTCTAAGATAAATGATGCTCGGTTCTTTTATCTTTCGAACACCAAACACTAACACAGGTATGAAACTGACTATGATATAAAGGTGGGAAGATTGTTCAGCGCCAGGCTTCCAAGTGGCGAGGGAGCCAATTTGACCGTTCAAAAAATGAATTCAAAATCCTGGCTTATATTTTACGCCAAAATATTTTTCCTGACATTGGTCTGAAATATTTCACGATCAATCTAGCCACTATATGGAAATAGAGGTTGGAAGATTATGTTGCACCAATTCTCCCAGTGTAGAGGAGACTTGCTTGATTATTGAAAAAAGAAGAATTATAAATCCTGCCTTATATCTTAACTAAAAACCTTTCTTTTTATTCATTTCACCCCAAGCAACGTAATAAAGTCACTAAGACGCAAAAATAAGAATGAGAGTATAAGAAACAAGTTTCAAGGAGAGAGAAAATCACGACTGATATTGCATTTAAATAGGAAGCCGGAAATGAGTTCCACAAGCGAGAAGTGAGAGAAAATATCTTCTAAATTCCATGGGCCGTATCATTTCGAGGTGTAGACAATCACGGCACTCTAAAAACCCTTATTCTTTGTTACTCTAAGCAAGGTCTTTCCCTTTGCTATCACTCCCAAATCCTTTTCTGTCAGACGTTAGATTTCGCGACGTTTTCCTCTGTCCATCATCCTTTTGGCAGTACTGTGAGTGCCGAATTCTCCGAAACCGGAAATATTTCCCTGAAATTTCATCATTGGCTTTCTATTTCAAAGTGTCCTTTTTGTACCCATCGTTACTCACATACTCAGTCTAACGTATTATCAGTATCCGGTGACCCCAAGGTCTCTGTTCAGCATTTCAAGTTATATAAGACGATCGATATTACATAGCAGTACAGCTGCCTGTTTCTAACCACATTTTCCTGTTTCTTAGTACTTTCCTTAAATTTTAGAAGACATTTTTTTTAATATTCAGTGTGATTTGGATTTTTGTGCTGCATTTTCCATTGTGTGTTATCACATTTCCTAAATAGATAAAAAATATTTCAAGGCTAACTTTTGACACTGGTGTAAAAGATGGAACTATGTTATGGGGGTAATTAAGATTGGAAGAGAAACATTTTATTCGAAAGGATGAAAAGTTTAAGGATTTGTTCTTGCTACAATTTTGGTCAGCTCTATCGCTCTCTCTCTCTCTCTCTCTATCTATCTATCTATCTATCTATTTCTCTACCTCTCTATGTCTATCTATATGTATTTCTCACTATCCCTCGCTGTCTCTCTATATATAGCCAAGTCTGTTCTGTCTCTCTCTCTCTCTCTCTATATATATATATATATATATATATATATATATATCGCTCAATACCTCTATATCCCTATCTATCTCTGTCTGTATTTATATATCTCTACATATCTATCTCTATCTGTCTCTCTATGTATGTATCTATCTCATGTTATTTATGTTTCAATCTGTTCTTATCTCTCTCCCCTCTCTCTCTCTCTCTCTATATATATATATATATATATATATATATATATACACACACATATACACATACATGAGAGAAAGAACAAGTGGAGTAAAAATCCGCTGTTCGTAGCATTTACTTTTAAAAGAGCAATATATTATTATTATATTTTCTATTATAAGAGATTATAATAAAAACATTTTGAAATCGGTTTCAAAATTGTTTTTATTATAATTACATATATTATCATCCACAGAAAGATTGTTTCGCTGTATGCCGGTGTTTCATCAGTATTCCTAGGTGTCCGGTTGCCTTTCGCTAGGACCGAAACCAGGCGGAAATGGCATCAGTCGGAGATTTTACCCCTAAGCCGTTGGCGCACAGCCGGGTATAGTATGAATTTTAAGCGTATTTATTGATTTTTAGATAAACACACAATGACTGAGAGGACTTGATTCGCTTCACCAAAGAGTCTTGCATTATCAGCCAAAATAGTCACTGTTTACAAACTCACAGTTCCTTCCCCAGAGAGCCCAACCGAAATAAATTTTTCAGGAACATATATATTGTCATACACATTCGGACTGTTTCGCTGTATCACAGCTCATCAGTGTGGCTAGACGTCCGGTTGCCTCTAGCTAGGATCGAAACCCGGCTGAATTGGCGTCAGTTGGAGATTTTACTCCTATATCTCTGTCTCTGTCTTTCTCCCCACCGAGGTTAAGCGGCGCGACCTTGATCATTATTTAGATGAGGAACCGCTTGGAAACATTGGGTTCTGTAAGCAAGCTCGTACAATCCGAAATACGCTCCGGCTTTAAATAACCCACAAAGGGTTGATAAGCCGTAAATAACAAAACAATCTCTATCTCCTTATACATGACCCATAATCTTACACAATTACACATTCACACGAACATACATGCATAATATCTGCTATACAATAATATCTAATGTCATTGTCTTGTAAGCCATTGCTAGTAAGTTTATTCTTCACTGAGAACTCCACAAACGTGACCTTGTGCATGAATAACCTTAACTCAATAAATATCTTTATATATTATGTAATTGTTTGTTCTTAAATTCTTTATTCGATGGTTCTGTAGCCTAAACCAATGAGAAGTTTTGAAGGAAGTTGGTGCATCATGGGAACTGCTAGAGAGCCATTCTTGTACAAATATTAAGTTGATCTCAAGATAATATCCGATTTAGAATAAACCTTTTAATCTTGTTCTAATATACACAAAATATATTACTCATTCCTAATGTGACGTCGTCCCCTGGTCGCAGCGCCAACCGTGTCGTTCTATCCTAGTCTACCACGGCACCAACTGTGACGTCCTACTTTGATTCCCAGTCTGCCTACCCACGTTGTGAATTGATCTAGGCAGAGGAAATCAATCAGCCGTCGGGGCCGTACTGCAAACCGAGTTCAACGGGGGTGATACCACACAAATATGCATAAAAGGCAATAAAATGAAAACTCAAAAGTTCAAAGTATCAAAGAAAAAGGTAACAAACTTTATGTCTAGTTGTTCAATACATAGGACTGCATTTATCTCCCGACCCGTTCTATGGATTGTGACACGTCGTTTTCCGCTAGGCAAGTTTTAACACTTCAAGTTGTCTGCTCTCTAAGAAATTGGTGTTTCGGTGGGTCTTTGGACGAAAGTCAAAAGAAAAACTTATTTCGGTGATCTGGATCTAAGTCGCTCTTCAAAATAATTGTTCTTGGTTTGAAGATGGGTCCGGAATTTGCGTGAATCCTGGTCAGCTATCTGCGAGGTTTGCCTCAACCGAAGACTGACTCTGGGAACTGCTGGGACTCGACTCATTTCTGCTCGTTGTGGCTTCGTTTATATGGGCGCCGACCAAAACCGGGGTGAGTTTGTCGGCGCCGTGGGGTTCCTCGATAATTCTAAATACATGTCCACCTCTCTGGTAAGGAATTTCCACCTTTTTCCATTTTTGGGAACCTTTCATCACTCCCACCTTCTCATCATACTTCAGAGGGGCGTGAACTGCCCTCCCCACATCTTCGTAGCAACCTCTCTTACTCATCCTCCAGATGGGCGGCAACAGCCTCCCTCGTGCATCACGTAATCACCACTCGACCAATGATGTCTTAGTCGGGCGTGGACGAATCTGCGGCTTTGTTTCAGGAAGAAAAAAAAATATCTTGCTTAAAAAAAAAAATTATTTCTTCTCTTTCCCTTTTCTTCCCCTTAATGGTTTATCATTTCTCCAGCCGCGAACGGGACAATATGACAATGGCGGTCATAACTCTTGTTCTACACGTGGTTTACGTCAGGTATTTTATCGCTAATTATCAGAATGTGTGGTCTTCTTAACACGGTCTCAAAAAGAAACATCTCCAAAGTTCCAGTCAGTCTGTCGCCTCGAAGAAAGAAAAAAAAAACACATTCATTTTCCTTCGGTACAAATTCCTGATAACAAAATTTTATTATCGCAGGCCAAGGATGTTCCGTCGGACGCTCGTGGGTGGTTTTTAATTTTTCATATCTGTCCAAGTCCTTTTAGTTGCCTGTTTTTCGTCACTTAACGAAATAACATTTTCATTTGAATTTTTTTTTTTCTTCGGCCAGCCGGTCTGTAGTTGATAATAAGATGTCTTCCCGTACCAATAGTTTGTTTTCATATCCTTAGATAACACAGCCGATGCCAAAACATATCTGATTCTTTCCTTCTTTCCCTTTCTTTTTACTCAGAATTTCCCTGTCATTGTAATGACACTCTTTCGCCATTTGTTACTTATCAAAATATCCTTTTATCCATTGTCTCTTAGCTGTGTGTGTGTTCTTGCTTATCACTCACGATTCGGTTCTTAGCCTCTCCTTTTCTTCTTTTCTTTCTTTTCCCTTTCTGCCTCGTTAAATGATGCCACACTAATGATTAAAGTGTACCCTGTTACGTTTATATAAATCTCTTTCAGAATTTAACTTAAAACATTTTTATGAAATGGACAATGTTCGACAATTATTTTAAGACATTTATATGTTTATACATTCTTTTTTTATAGATACAAATATTTAAGTAAAGGCTCCGTTTATAATAAACAGTATTAACAACATTTACCGGACTGAATGTCCAAGAAATTGTCATAGAAAATCTCCGTCCTCCGACAGGAATCGAACCTGTATCCTATACATTCAGTGACATTCAGGCCGGTAAATGTCGTTAATACTGTTTATTACAAACAGATCATTTACTTAAATATTTAAGTATCTATAAAAAAAAAAGAAAAAGAATGTATAAACATAAAAATGTCTTAAAATAATTTTCGAACTTTGTCCATTTCATAATGTGTGACGTCATTTGTTTACATTTGGATACGCATCGAGCAGATATGAATGTACGAGAGAGAATCCTGGAAAGTTATAGTTTAGAAACAGTAAAATCGACTTTGCTAACCGAAACTCTTCTCTGTGGCGAAATCTTCAGGCTATAAGATGGTTCCGTATAGGATGCAGGTTGGATTCCTGTCGGAGGACGGAGATTTTCTATGACTATTTCTCGGATATTCAGGCCGGTAAATGTTGTTAATACTTTTTATTATAAACAGAGCATTTACTTAAATATGTGTATTTATAAAAAGAATGTATAAACATAAAAATGTCTTAAAACATTATATACACACATCGTTTACTTTTTTTGCATGAGTGCAAGGTTTGTCATAATGCTTCTCAAACTGCCGCCGACATTAACAGAGAGAGCATGGAGTGAAGGATCCACTTCTGATGGGACAGTAGAGCACTGCTTTCTGAAGTTCCATAGTGGGGATACGAGTCTTGAAGATAAAGGTGGTAGTGGACGTCCATCTGCAATTGACAGTCAACATCGGAAAATAGAGGCGAACAAAACCTATGCCAAAGTGACAGAGAAATGCCTCAGGTAATGGGGGGCTCACTATTTTAACAATATCGTATCATCAAGAAAACTGGCAGGGTGAAGAAACTCAATAAATGGTTTCCGTTTGAATTCAGTGGAAGTCAAGGAGTTCAACGTTTTGAAGTATGTTCGATGCTATATCTGCGAAATTCGAATGATGTATTTCTTGAATAGTAAATTCTGATGAGAAATAGATTCTTTAAGATGAATGTAAACGGTCGGCTTAATTGTTTCATCATAACGACTGGCCCAAGTCTATTCCAAAACCGGAATTGCACCAACAGAAGATTATTGGTGACTGTCTGTTGGTCCGCCATTGTCGTTATTCATTACAGCTTTATGTAATCTAACAAGAACATCGTTGCCGAGGTTTGCTGCCAGAAAATGGATGATGTATACATTCAGTTAAGCAAAATGCGACCGACATTGGTTAATCGGCGAGGTCTAATTCTGCTTCCCTACAAAGCTCTGCGAAACTGCGGAATATCAGTACGGTACTTTTCCACAGTCACCATATTCACCTCTGATCTCTTGCTCACTGACTACCATTTTCTCAAGAATTTTGATAATTTTTGAAGTCAAAAGATATTCCATTGCGAAGAAGATGCAAGAACTGCCTTCAAAGTGATGTGATGTATGCAATGTGTGACAAAAACAACCATCTATAAATAAAAAACATTTATAATTCAAGAGCCCCACCCACTATACATACAGACACACACTTCGTAACCTACGTAACCTTGTAATTCGATGACAGAAATATACAGATGTTCAAGGTTACTATTTTGACTGATTTAAACACTGTTTAAATGCATTAATTAAATAATAATAGTTTATTCACGCATTATCTTCCAAAACAGCTTAATACCTGTTTTGTCCTTGAATATGCTAAACGACAGTACGGTAAGGATATCAACTGAAGATGCCATCAATAATCAATTGAACGTTTAAACTTTTGCGTTTAACCAAAAACGTTTCTTGTAATTTATTTATTTTTAAATAATTTTATTTATTTACTAGAGTGCCTGTGTCGTGAAAATTTACGGCAAGAAGGACTGTATTATAAGTATAGCTGGCTACTCGTATTCGGGGATACCCGTCTACTAGCAATCCCTCTTGCAGACGCTTGCTCATGCGCATTTGTATTTATTCAACATCCACAGAGCTCATCTGTGGTTTATATTGCAACTATGATGAGCAGACCTTAGTTACAGTTTCTGGGAAAGAGCGTGTCATCTAGCATGATCAACAATTTAAACAACGCCAGAACACTCCATCCCTCGACCACAGATGACTTGCGACTTCGTGCTAACACAGCTATCGACGGCTTCAAGGGTTTCGTCTACCCAATTTCACTCACAAGACTTTGGCCAAACCGTGGTATGGTTTTCGGGCTAGCTGGGATCGCCCTACCCCCAGTCCGATAATATCAGGAATTCTCCTTCCTGACAAATCGACCCTGGTGAGATTCGAACCCGGGACTCATGATCAAAATGCGGACTTTTTAAACACTCGGCCACATGCCCATGTATTATAAGTAATATGTATTATATTGTAAGTAATTTTCGTTTGATCCAAGTCCAATTTTGTCATTTATTTGTTAACGTTAATAATTTAACAGAGTACAGTTTATAAGCACCTAAGGAAAGATATCTATATATTATCCTCATAAATGTTACATATTTACAATCAAAATAATGTTAACTAAAAAATTCCCAAAGCACAATATTTTTTGTGTAAACTTTGGAGCGTCCGAGTAATCCTTGAGAGTCCATCGATTCAATCTATAATTTCATAGTCTGGTTATTTCTCGTCCTACTAGCAGCTACGTATCATTAGATATATTTTTTAATTTACATTTTTTCTCAAACTATTACCATATTTCACAAGATATGCTCCTAAATCGTAACATAAAAAACTGCTTAATTATTTAATTGTTTCAGCTTTTAATTACTATCATGAGTAATGTAAACGAAGGATGCAGTGTGAATAAAAATAAATTCTTTTGATGACTAATGAATTCTTACAAGAATTGTTCTCCCATCTTATTTTTTTAATTATAATTTTAAAGTTTAAAATGAATTTCTAAAAATGAACAAAGCATTCTTGAAGATATATGTGGCATATATATATAAACGCTCTTCGGTAACGACATCAGAATTCATCAATGAGACCAAGTTAGCACGGCACCAAGTGGGTGATTGTTATTTTGCACACTGCTCCTCAGTTGTTACACGCACAATATATATATATATATATATATATATATATATGGGAATATGTTATGAAATTCTCCTTTGGGGCGCCACCCCTCCTCCGCTCAAAAAATAAAAAATGAAAAAAAAAAAAGAATGGACGCATGAAAAAATGGGCGCATTTCGGTCTTTGTAAATTAATTAACTAAATTAACTTTCCCAGTTTGAATTAAACAAGACTAAATAGGCAAGTGAAAATTATTCTAAATAAACTACCTTGAATGTAGGCCTGTCGTCACACTGTGTTGAATGCTGGAGGCTGCCTTTAAATCAGTGATGGCGTGGGTAAGAATTTCTACATTAAAATTGGTTCGCATAGTTTTCACAGGTGGGGAGCAAATGTTTTTCGTGGCGTGGCAATATTTTCACCCAAGGTTACTTTGCCCGTTGCATATGGAGTAACGCATTAAAAAAAACAAGGAAAGACCTATATTTTTGGTAATATATATATATATATATATATATATATATATATATATATATATATATATATATATATAAGCCTTATTTTAAAAAAGATCCTCAGTAGATTCTCTGTTTTTATTTATTTACTAAACAGTATATTTATTTTTCAAGTCGGTAGATGTAAATAAATAAATATATTATTTAATAAATAAATAAATAAAGAGCATCTACTCAAAAATGAGTATCCATTTAAAATAACATTAAAACAAATAAATCTGTCGGATTTAAGCCATTTTATATATATATATATATACTACGAAATGGTGCGAAAATTATTTTTGTTATACGCTTTTATATATACACAAATATTTAAGTATTTAAGTTAATGCTCTGTTTTGGGCTGTAAACGATTTTATCTGAACCTGTAGCAACTGGTATTCTATGACTGCCAGGAAAATCAAACTCTGGGAACATTAATCCACCAACAACTGTCCAAAAAGAAGAGAAAATGGGAAAAGTAAATAAAAAATTGAAAACTTTCGGGATCAAGTTCTACTCAGATGGAAGTAGGGGGTTTTCCGGTTGTTGATTTAGATAAGCCGTATTTTAAAATAACATGTGACAAGACGTCTATCCTGATATCGAACTGGGCAAATGAGAAGTAGGAGAGAGTCGACAATCCCATTCAGAAATGTGAAGAGGTGAGGTGACAGTAACAACTGCAGCCAGAGATAGGCAGTAGTCTAGAGGGAAGATCAGGCCTGTTAGTTGGTCGTAAGAGAAGACAGAAATAGCAGCAATTATTTCTTTACTTTTTTCCTTTTAACTTCCCAGAGTTGGCTAGGTCAGTTACGTGCCATGCGTGATACACGCTTAGGCTATCATGTATCTTTCGATACATGACTGACGAGGCAATTTTTTCCCGCAGTAAGTTGCCATTTCTTTCTGTGGTAGACTAGTTGCCATCCAAGGCTATAGAATCCGGTCCGTCCTGCTATTTAGCCATAGCTGGTGGGAGAAGAAGAGGATTCATACCTTTCCAAGGGTATTAGCACGTAAGTGAACGTAATGGATTAGACTCGAATTCGAACTCGGTTCTCCGATCCCTCAATCCGAGCCGCTATAAGTACGAAATTAAATTCAGGCTATGAATAAAGAAGTGAATATATTGAAAATAGGATTCGTGATTTCTGTTCTTACAGTGGCGATATTTCGCCTTCTGCTTCGGTGTTTCTGTTCTTACAGTGGCGATATTTCACCTTCTGCTTCGATGTTTCTGTTCTTGCAGTGGCGATATTTCACCTTCTACTTCGGTGTTTCTGTTCTTGCAGTGGCGATATTTCACCTTCTGCTTCGATTTTCTGTTCTTCCAGTGGCGATATTTCACCTTCTACATCGGTGTTTCTGTTCTTGCAGTGGCGATATTTCACCTTCTACTTCGGTGTTTCTGTTCTTGCAGTGGCGATATTTCACCTTCTGCTTCGATGTTTCTGTTCTTGCAGTGGCGATATTTCACCTTCTACTTCGGAGTTTCTGTTCTTGCAGTGGCGATATTTCACCTTCTGCTTCGATGTTTCTGTTCTTGCAGTGGTGATATTTCACCTTCTGCTTCGATGTTTCTGTTCTTGCAGTGGCGATATTTCACCTTCTGCTTCGGTGTTTCTGTTCTTGCAGTGGCGATATTTCACCTTCTGCTTCGATGTTTCTGTTCTTGCAGTGGCGATATTTCACCTTCTGCTTCGATGTTTCTGTTCTTGCAGTGGCGATATTTCACCTTCTACTTCGGTGTTTCTGTTCTTGCAGTGGCGATATTTCACCTTCTACTTCGGTGTTTCTGTTCTTGCAGTGGCGATATTTCACCTTCTGCTTCGATGTTTCTGTTCTTACAGTGGCGATATTTCGCCTTCTGCTTCGATGTTTCTGTTCTTGCAGTGGCGATATTTCACCTTCTACTTCGGTGTTTCTGTTCTTGCAGTGGCGATATTTCACCTTCTACTTCGGTGTTTCTGTTCTTGCAGTGGCGATATTTCACCTTCTGCTTCGATGTTTCTGTTCTTGCAGTGGCGATATTTCACCTTCTACTTCGGTGTTTCTGTTCTTGCAGTGGCGATATTTCACCTTCTGCTTCGATGTTTCTGTTCTTGCAGTGGCGATATTTCACCTTCTGCTTCGGTGTTTCTGTTCTTGCAGTGGCGATATTTCACCTTCTGCTTCGATGTTTCTGTTCTTGCAGTGGCGATATTTCACCTTCTGCTTCGGTGTTTCTGTTCTTGCAGTGGCGATATTTCACCTTCTGCTTCGATTTTCTGTTCTTGCAGTGGCGATATTTCGCCTTCTGCTTCGGTGTTTCTGTTCTTGCAGTGGCGATATTTCACCTTCTACTTCGGTGTTTCTGTTCTTGCAGTGGCGATATTTCACCTTCTGCTTCGATGTTTCTGTTCTTGCAGTGGCGATATTTCACCTTCTGCTTCGATGTTTCTGTTCTTGCAGTGGCGATATTTCGCCTTCTACTTCGGTGTTTCTGTTCTTGCAGTGGCGATATTTCACCTTCTGCTTCGGTGTTTCTGTTCTTGCAGTGGCGATATTTCACCTTCTACTTCGGTGTTTCTGTTCTTGCAGTGGCGATATTTCACCTTCTACTTCGGTGTTTCTGTTCTTGCAGTGGCGATATTTCACCTTCTACTTCGGTGTTTCTGTTCTTGCAGTGGCGATATTTCACCTTCTGCTTCGATGTTTCTGTTCTTGCAGTGGCGATATTTCACCTTCTACTTCGGTGTTTCTGTTCTTGCAGTGGCGATATTTCGCCTTCTGCTTCGGTGTTTCTGTTCTTGCAGTGGCGATATTTCACCTTCTACTTCGGTGTTTCGATTGCCGTCTGTGTGAACCTTTGTTTAGGCAGACGGCAATCTGACTAGTCAGGGAAAATCTCAGCAAACATGTTTACAAGATGTGCTTCTTTTTGGTACAAGATAGTTCGCCTGTATCCAAATTACAAGAACAACGTAATTTTCCCCGTTTTCGTTTGCTCGTATCGATTTATTTTTGCCCGTCACCCTATTTATGTACAGTAGTAACATATATATCAAAATACCGAAACCTTTTATCGTGTAATATATTCTCTTTCAGTTCCAAGCAGAAAACGGAAGTTATAGCTATCATAATGTTATAAGAGTCGCTCGGTTTTATATTATTTCCAACTGTGATCGTCACCCGAATCGTGTATTTTATTGTTTTTCTTTCCCGCCAATTCAGTTGGTAGCAGCGATTAGCGCGGGAAATGAGAAGAGACAGTAAAGAATTGAAGATCACCAGATGACTAGGTTAATGCAACTAAACCAATTCATCGATAATAATCGATATTGATAACGATCAGGCATTTCTCTCAGAAACCCCCACCCACCGCCACTGATGCGCCTTCAGAACTAATCCTGCAAACAACGACCAGAAAATGACACGTCGCGGCACCCATCTTTAAGCCACTCATACCCTTTCCCCTAACGCAACGGTATAATAACTGTGTTGATGACATACGTCACAAAAGCCGCTCAAGTGTAACGTCGCGCCTCATTAATTGACCCAGCATTGATCAAGTAACTTAAGTATATAGCATTTAGAGAAATTATCCAGAAACCATAAAACAAAAACAAAATACAAAAGAAAAAGATAGAAAAAAAAGAAACGTAGCCATGCCGGATCAAAGTATTAATACTGAACGGCAATTACTATGGCAACAGGATAAAACTGAGCAATCATTCCTTCCTAGGTATTGTAGATACTTTTCTCCCTTGTATACCGATTTTTTTTCTTTATACCTGAACGTCATCAACCAGCGCAAACTATCGCCGTAACGGCGAAAATGCAAGAATCTCTTTTTATAAAAACAAACAGTAATACAAACAAACAAATGACCAACATATTTGCTGGCTTTCCTTTTCTTTGTCAGAAAAGCGAGTGCATGGAGATGCTTGTAAATTCTGTTATTCACTGCAAATAAAGCAACAATAAGTATTTCTTCCGGCCATTTAAGGCATTGGCTCAAAATCTATCATTGCGTTGACAGAGGAAAACAGCGCATAACCAATCTAAGAAGCTTGTGTAAGTGGATGGTAGAACAGGGTTTAGGATCGATAGCACAAGGACAACATTTACTAAGAGCTACAAAGGACAAGAAATTGTGGAGAACCATGAGCAACAACGTCCTGAAGGAATGCGGCACATAGAGAAGAAGAAGTTGAAAGCTGCAAAGTTAGTTTTACAGTCTCGTTCGTTTTATCACTGTAAACGCTATTAGTAGATACTCATATTTGAGTAGACGCCTTGCACATTTATTTTCGTCTAACAACATAAGTATTCGAGAAATTTTATTGAAGGGAAATATGTGATCTCCAGTGGGATTCGAATGTACGTTATTTAGTTTATACCAAGGAATATCTTTGCAATGTTTCGTGGATATCTTTCATGGATATGTGTTTATACTGCTCAAGTGATTAGAAAATTCATTTTCCGACCATGAAACTTGGGTTCGTCTTTTCACCATGGACGATTTGACAGGAAAGTGACTTTCTGATGCTATTGGCCTGGGCAGGTGATCACCGAGTTCGTCATCTTTGGAATGTGCCTGGAAACTAAACCGCTGGTTTACCCAAGCCTAGTGAGTGAAATTCGATAGGGGGAAACGTTCTTGTATGATTGTGCTAGCACAAAGTCACAAGTCCTCGTGACCAAGGGTTTGAGCGTGCTGGCCTTCTTAAAACTGTTGATCACGCCACATGATACGATCTCCCCCAGAAAACCGTCACTAAGGTCCAGTCAGCAGATGCGCGATATGAGTGTCGAACAAACATAAATGTACCTAAGCAAGAATTGGCTAACCGCCCTAACAGACGAGTATGCCCGAAAAGGAATACCCGGCCATTATGATAGATAGATAGATAGATAGATAGATAGATAGATAGATATTAAGAAATATATGTAATATCTTACACTAATTGCACAATTCCGAGTTTCATGGCGAAGAAATTGTCAAGTGGTGGAATTATTATATTTATTTTTATTTAATTTTTTTTTAAATTATTAAAAATAAAAATAAATATAATATTTCTAGCACTTGAAAATTCCTTCGAAATGAAACTCGGTTGTACAATTAGTGTAAAATATTACGTATATTCCTAACTATATATTAAATAGCTCTGTTATTTAAGATTGAGCACTTTTTCTTACACTATAGAGTATTTATATGTATTTGTATACGATCGTTCACTCGTATGCCTACCTATATATACCCATTCGGCTATATATATATATATATATATATATATATATATATATATATATATATATATATATATATATATATATGATAAAATATAGTTTTTAGGTATGATTTGTTTATGGGTTAAAGTGTACAATATCATGAGTGTATGTAAATACAAAAGTGGACATTGAAATCAACACCCAGAGGCGACAGTCTTTTTCATGCCAAACGCAATCGATTGTTTAACATGAAACAAACTGTTGCCTCCAGGTGTTGAATGTCCACTTTATATATATATATATATATATATGTGTGTGTGTGTGTGTGTATACTTTTTACATATATGCATATATACATATGTACGTATATACTTTTTACATATATACATATATATGTAAGCAAATATAAATGGATATAAATCAATTTTTTCTCCATACATATATATATATATATATATATCGCAAATATAATGGTGAAGTTAATAAATCAGTGTTTGATGTAATATAACGAGGCTATTACTCAGCACCTGAAGATTGCCTTGTGCATGAAACTCCGACTCGTGATAGTAATGAAAGATAATATGTATATTTATTAATAAGACGCTCAACTTTTTCTGTTTTCGTACATGATAAATGGTATTAAGTTTCAATGTGTATATCTAAGGACAATGTTTAATCAACCTGTTATCTTTTATGAAAACAAGAACAAAAAATATTTAATCATTTCACCCCAAGCAAGGCAATAAAGCCACTAGGACGCAAGGAGTTACTGAATGTTAGAGAGTATGACACAAACAACTAATGAGAGAGTACAATAAAAGAATAAGAATTAAGAAAGCAGAAGACGATTGAGATTTAAATTTTTGGAAGTAAAAGGTAACTGGGAAGCAAGAAGCCGGAAGAGAATTCAACAAGCGAAAAGTGCGACAGAAGAAACTGTCAGCATAGAACTTACGGTTGCATCTAGCCATTTCAACTGTAAAATTATGAGACCTTGCCGCCAATCTAGTACTGCGCTTAAATTCATAAAGTCAAGGTACCAAAGAGGAAATGTAATCAGAACAATTACCATGAAAGTATTTATAGAAAAGGCACAGGATAGCTTCATTACGGCGGTGAGAAAGTAACCGAAGCCAAGATTTCAGGTCAGGACCAATAACATTGCAGATTGTTCTTTGGATTTTATCAAGAATCTTTAAATTTATAACAGTAGCACCAGACCAGGTGTGCTAGCAATATTCAAAGCAAGAGCGAATGGTAGACTTATAAACATGTAAAATAGATTCTGGCAAGAAAAACTGTCAAGCACGATACAGTGAATCATCTTTCTTATCGGCAAACCCAGCAATTGATTCAATATAATCTTTACATTTCATGTCGGGGGAAAACTCTACAGAAGGCGCAACGAGTTACTCTCTTGGGGGTTAGCATCAGTCATGCTAAAAGGTTAAAATAAGCCTTATATGTTCTCTTCAATAAAAGTTGTTTAAATATAAAGTTGCTATCAAAATATATATCTTATCGCCCGCGCGCGCGCGTGTGTGTGTCTGAATGAGAGAGAGAGAGAGAGAGAGAGGGAGAGGGAGTGGGGAGAGATTATTTTATTTTTCCTGGCTTGGTCGTTGACGTCCACCCTTGTTAACTTCTAACGTCGCCGCCCCAGGATACGAATTTAGATAAAATGATTTCCTGCACAGTGGACACAAACCACAAAAATTATAAATCAACTGCGCGAAGGTGTGTTCGTCATTCGTCATTCGTCCTTTCAGTTCTAAATTCCAGTTTCTCGTTCTGTCGACATTTAGCTTCGTTCCATCATTCACGACTGGAGAGAGAAAAATCAGCCGAGATTCCCGATTATTATATTTTCGTTCATTTATTTATTTCTAAAATAAAATATTCAACATTTTTATATAGACAGGTGTGTGTGTGTGTGTCTTTGACAGATGTGTGTGTCTTTGTGCCTATGATTTTTTTATCATTTCTGTCTAAGCTTGTGTGTGTGAGTGTGATTATATAATAATTTGTTTCTGTATGGATTTCAGTCTCCGTGCTTGTGGATAAATTTCTCTGTGTATGTGTATGTATATGTATTTTTTGTGCGTGTTTGTGTATTGATGCGTTTTTGTATTTAGTGTCTTATATCTTCTCTCTCTCTCTCTGTGTATGTGTGTATGTATGTATTTGTGTACGTTTATGCGTTTGAGTATATATTTATGTGTTCGCATGTGCATGCGTGTATATGTGTCCGTCCGTCTGTGTTTTTGTGTACATGTATGTGTTTAATTGCACTATTTACATTATTCGAACTGTTATCTTCTTCATTTCTATGTTCACAACGTTTCGGCCGTTTTACGCTCCTGCCTTCTTCAGGTGATTGGAATTTCGAATTTCTTCAATCGGGGTAGTTTGTTCTAGTTCCACGTGCTATGCCTCTTCCGGATGTCCCAGTTATATCCCCTTCTACTAAACTCCCCAAGTTTGGTCCACCACTGCTGTGGCCTGGTATTGAACCCACAGTTCTTTGGGTCTAATCACTGGATCTAACCAACGCTTTTATCCCCTGCATGTGTCTATGTGTGCTTACGTGTGCGTCTTTAATGCTGTGTGTGTTTGTGTTTATATGTGTTTGTGTGTGCCTATGTGTCTTAGTGTGATTTTCTGTTTGCCTGTACGTGTTAGGAAATGAGTTTTTGTGTGTGCGGATATACATTTATATGTGTTTGTGTTCATATGTGTCTATGTGTACATCTGTATCTCTTTGCAGCTTTGTGCGTTCGTGTATGTGTTTCTGCGCGTGGATGTCCGTGTGTGTATGTGTGCGATTGCTGCTAGAGTTTAAGATAATGCTTAACACGTAACTGAAACAGAATCAAGCGAAGCTTTGAACGGTGTATACTTTGAAGTCGCCTTCATCTGTCAACATTTCAGCCCACCCTTGAAAGGGCCTATGGTCGTACCTGCCTGTCCCCCTAGAGCTCGATTAGCTTCGCTGTCTCGGGCCAGCAACCACCTTCTTTGTTATTCATTGTTCGAAAGAAGTGAAAAAGTTCAACTGCACTTAATGAATGTAAATAAAGGAAGTCATTAAGAAAATGTAGGCCTCTGATGGTAACGTTTCTATATAACTCTGTAGAGCAAAACACGGGCCTTTAAAAAATAAGTGTTTGCGTGTTATTCTTAATGATACATAATCACGAGAGAAATATTTCGTTTATAAATTATCTCACCGATTTTTAAAATACAATTAACCTGATTATCTATGTATCGGGCGTAACAGCAAAATTTTCAAAATCATGTAACAGCATGCGATAATTGTCCACCCCACAAAATGTTTAATATGTAAAAAAACCACTAAATTAATTGAGTTTCTTTCTTCCAGGTTTAGAGATCAGATGTTTAACCATCTTGATACCATTTGTCATGAGAACCAATGAAAAACCTTTTGAGTTATTCAGCTAGAAAGAGAACAGGTTGAAATCGTTTTGTCAGGCGCACTGTGACTTCCCAACTGACCAATGGTGAGAGGAAAAACATCATTCAGGCCTTCAGTAGTAGTACCAACATTTATACTCTGGCTTCCTTATTCAAAGTCAATTAAAGAACCATCAAGAGAACGGTGAATAAGTTTAAAAAAAGAGGGAACACTAGAGAGGAAAACTAAATTAAGAGGTCACAACTGGATAGTAAGATACAACAGTTCAAAGCTTAATCTAACAAATGGACAATTTTGTTGTTACACTCGGTATATTTATGTTCCATACGTTGTGTGTCTCTGATTGGATCAACGACTGATAATTTTCTTTAGTTTATTTTCCTCGCTTTATTCCAGTGAGGTTGGTGACACAGTAATAACAACTTCGTTTCTTGGAAGAAGCGAGACGGTGAAGAAAATATTGAGGGTGATTCATAACAGCAATTTGCCATCGCCACCTAGCGCCGAAAACAAAGAGAATCACAGAAAGCGGACAGGAAAGAACGAGAAACCGCTCAACACGATATGAAAAGGAAGACCCGCCTGTTAGACTGTTCACCCCCTCTTCCCCTCCGCTTCATCCCTGCATCGATCGTCTGCAGCAGAAGGTTATAACCTATTAAAGATTTGCTTAATGCTACAATCGACTCCTGGTTTAAATTCGTAGGTATTGATCTGACCAAAGAGTTATTTTTAAGCTGCATGCGTTTGTCCGGAAGAAGCTGCGCTCTGAGAATGAGCATGGTGTCTGATCTAAGCTGCAACGCTGCATAGATAGATAGATAGATAGATAGATAGATAGATAGATAGATAGATAGATAGATAGAACAAGACCGAGATAGAAATAAAACTTAAAGATCAAAGAAAAAGGCTTATCTACATATTAATCTTAGTTTAGTCAAGCACAAGATCACAAATTTAGAATATTCAGTAAGTATAGAGATAAAAACGAAGTTATCCATATGAGGCAAAATGAAAAACCCAACTCGTGCCATGTATGCTAATACATTCTTAGTCCCATAGGTATTGATCTACATTAAAGTGACGGAAATACTTATAACACCCCCACCCCCGAAGTAATACCCGTAAATTACAAATATTATTCAAAGAGAGTAAACAATTTTGTTATATATGCAGGTGGGGCTAATGAAGGGTTCTAGGTTTTCATTTCCAAGAAGGTATATAAAATAAAAGAATTGATGCTTCGTTTTTGGGTCAGATTTCGGGAAGTAGGTCAAGGTGAGAATTTTTAAGCACCTCCCCGCAAAATGCAAAATTTGTAAAAATCACACTTTCCGAGTATAAAATAAATTGAAAAAATATTTTCTGATCATGTCCATAAGTTTCTAGAGCGTTTTGGTTGCGTAACTTCGTTCAAAATTAATCTAGAATTTTTTATTGGAATCTCCGTATGCAGCACTCAAAGTGCATTTTCTTCATACTTTGTAGATGCCGAAGAGTTTGTAGTGTTGAAGAAAAGACGAACCCCTTGGTCTGACGTGAAAATAATATCAGTATCAGCGCTGATTTTGAGCTGGTCTTGAAGTTCCACTGGCATTTTTTAAAGAATTCGAAAACGTATGACGTTAATGAATGACGAGGAAGCTCCAAATCGACTGTTGATGGAAGTCGTTGCCTTCGTCGTTGAGGCGTCAAAAGTTGAAATATGCTAGAAGTGTGTCAAAAAATAAAGTTGGTCATAATATTACTACAAAAAAAAAGAAGGGTCTGCAAGATAATCGATCCTGACCTGGCATTTCGACTTTAGTCCCATTCACACCGTCGTGACGTGGCTTTCCTCTGTCTTTATTTTTTTAAGCATTCAACCCCGAGTAAGCCTGAAAGCCACTAGCACGAAAGGGTTTACACAGAGTTGGAGCGAGAGCAAAGAGGAGTGATAGAGGAAAGGATGAAGAGAAGGTTAGGGGATAGATCAGGGCATCTGGAGACGTCGATTAACGTTACATTTGAATAGTTGGAGATTATAGCTATCAGGAAAACAAGAAATGGGGAGGGAGTTCCACAGGCAAGAAGGGCGAGACATGAAGCTATTAGAGTAGAAGAAACGGCTACATTTAACAGTTTCAACAGTGAAAATGTGTGAGTGAGATGCCAGCCTAGTTGAGCGCTTAAATTTATGAAGTCTAGGAACCAGCGAAAGCAACTCATCGGAGTAGTTACCGTGAAATTATTTGTAAAAAAGACAGAGAGAGGCAACGACACGTCTGTGAGAGAACGGCTGCAGCTTTTCTAGAAATATTTTTCATAGCAATTCTTCGTCTCGACTGCATGTATTTAACCGTCCTACTAGATTAGGAACTAGGTCTCACCGTTTTGCTGCTGAACTAGCAACACTCAGAGTTCTATTATAATAGTTTTTTTTATTACCTATGGAACTCCCTTCTGATTTCTTTCTTCCCTAGAATCTTTAAGAATTTAAATGCAACGGCAATCGCTATCTTCTGTCTTCCTAAATCTTGTTCTTTTATTGTCCTATTTATCACTTCTTCTAACTAAGGCCTTATTCTTTTTCACGTCCTGTAAACCCCTGCGTCCTAGTGACATTATTGGCTTACTTGGGGTGAAATGATAAAAAAAGGTGGCCAGAAAATCAATCAATCTATCTATATATATATATATATATATATATATATATATATATATATATATATCAGTTTGTTCATATCTATCTATCTATCTATCTAGTTCAGTATCGTCCTGTCTAGTATCTTCAATTTGCATTGTTACAGAAGGCTTAGGCTAGTCCAAAATTAACCATGCTGGCCAGAAGGTTGACGACCAAAATGAACTGAACATATTTTGTGTTTCTTTCAAAAAGAAAAAAGACACCGGTGTTGACTGATGCTCACAAGGAGCTGCGGATCGAGTGAAATGAGAAAAACCGATTTGGACAAAGCAAGCTGGTGACAAATTCATTTTAGGTGGACATGATGTAACAGCAAAATTTTCAGAAACAGGTGCAAGTTCATTTCTTTTTCCAAACGTCCATTTGGTGATATCAAACAATCGAAACGTTCAACGCTTTGTCGAAATGTTACAGAAGACACTTATTCCATTGTCCAGCCGCCATTATGGAAGATATCCTGTTTTTTACCATGATAGCACAGCCATTCACAATCCTAAGATTATACACCAGAAATATACCATAAAAGTTTACAGGGACAACAGGACAGCTACAGGTCTTACGTATTATCCCCTTTTTGATTTTTTTGTATTTTATTTCTTCAAGAACGTGTTTAAATTCCTAAACTGTACTTGCACGGACGGCTTTATCTGTAAATACAGAGACTCTGAAAGAATTTAGGAAAATGCTCATCATTTAATACTTGATAAAAATTTTACTATATTTTCTTAAAGATCTACTATTATCCCTAAGTTCAAACAACGTTCTATAATCACTATCATTAAATTCTCAATCAAATCATATAAATGTCTTCCATCTTGAAAGTATAAGATGTTTCATAAAGTCTAAATTTAAATAAGATGTCACACAGTTCTCAATGGTAAGTTTACTTAACTAGCTATAATTTTATTGAAATGCACCAATTTCATTAATATCTTTGATAGGCTACGGATACCCAGCCTGGTAGGGATAGAAGAAGAATCTCTCATGTTAACGGTCCTGATCTGGCATCTCGTCTTTTGTAATTTCCAAAATAAATATTATTTTCCTCTTGGACTTTACGTAGTTAATTGCAGTACTAGATTGGCAACAAGGTCTCATCGTTTTACAATTGAATTCTTTGCTAACAGATTCTTGTCTCACTTCCGGCTTCTTGCTTTTTTGATCTTCAAAAGTTTAAATGCAGTGTCAATTGTTATCTACTGTCTTCTTGATTCATCTTCTTTTTATTCTTCTCGCTCCTTTTATATTTTTTCTTTTTCTTATTATCAGTAACCTCTTGTGACTTACTGACGTTATTGACTTGCTTGGAATGAAATGATTAAAAGAAATATTCTACGAGTGGTCTAACAATAGATTATCAATGACTATTTTGAATATAAAAACCTCAAGATCTCAGAATGGCTTGCAAACCCTCTCTCTCTCTCTCTCTTTCTCTCTCTCTCTCTCTCTCTCACTCTCTCTGATTCTTTTGAACATCATCTATCGACATGTCTATGAAGGCGCACGATGGAGTAATGGATAGCAGTTCGGACTGAGGAGTCGGAGAGCAGAGTTCGAATTCCAGTCGAATCCATTGCATTCACTTACGTTCACTCACTTACGTTCACTCACTTACGTGCTTATACCCTTGGGAAAGATATGAATCTTGTTCTTCTCTCCCCACCAGCTATGGGTAAATAGCAGGACAGACCAGGTTCTCGTCAGTCCTGTATCGAAAGGTACATGATTACCTTAGCGTGTATCACGCATGACACATAACTGACTGATGAGTAAATCATTAAGCTTGAAATGAGAAACAGTTTACTAACATGGTGGTAGGATGAAATTTCAGTATTTGTCTATATTTCTGAAATGAGGTGTTATGTATACTATTGTCCTCATCTTTGGCAACAAAGATGGGCACAATAGTTCGAATAATGTAAATAGTGATGAAATTCCACATGAAAACTTTTGTGTTCTCAGTACAAAACTGATTTAATTAAGGTTTTACAGACAAAATAGAAGCATTTAAATTGTTAGACATTTTCGCTATCGTGATTACCGAAAATGATCATGATGCCGTATCATAATTCAGAACTTTTATATTACTATACATTACTGACACGTAGCTAAAAACCGATTTTAAAATCGAATTACTCCTCCTATAAATTTGCATATATAACGAATTAGGTTACGCTCTTTGACCAATGTTATCATGATTCGGAATTGTTATGATTATTATAATGATATGACCATTATAATGACCATAAAATGACCATTATAAGGATTTGACCAATATTATCATAATTCGAAACTTTTATATTACTATACATTACTGACACCTGGCTAAAAATTTTAAAATCGAATTACTCTTTCTTTATATTTGCATATGTAACGAATTGGATTACGCTTTTTAACCAATATTTTGAAGGTTACAAGCTAAGTGACTTCAAATTGTTTACACTACTTTTCACATCAGGAAACACCTTCTCTTCAGATTTACTGTGTTGTTTAACTGAAAGTATTTAAATGAGAAGAACTTTAGTATTTTCATTAGAAGCATCTTAGGATCGATTGATTTTTTTTGCGGATTATTTATAGCCAGAAAATATTCTTGAATTGTGAGAATTTTTGGGCGATATTAATCATTTACTGATAAACGTCTTACTATTTAATCAATATCTAGGGGGCGGAAAGAGGCGCATTCTTTCCTTTCCCAAGACGTAAGTGAATATAACGAAACCTACTTTAATTGGAACGTGGCTCTCCAGTTTCCTTTTCCGAGCCGTTATCCATTACACCAACGCTAAAATAACCACACCTGGTATTTCTAAGCGGTCACCCATGTATGTACTGACCAGGCTCAGCGTTACTTAACTTCGGTGATCTTACAAGAGCCGGTGTTTCAACGTGATATAGCCGTAAGCTTTAAGTATCTTAGTAAGTATGTCAGTACCTTGGTAATAGATATTTATAAGTACTTTAGTAATCATCCATAGTAAGAACAGGGTCTAACTCGATGAAATTGTACACCTACACAGTTGGAACATATCTGTCATTTAGTAAAAACGGCGAATTCTCAATTTGTCCATAAAGTTTAGGAATGAAGATGTTTACAAAACAACAGCGGGCAACTAGCAGAGATAATTGTACAGGTCCATTGTCCAACAAATATGGTACAGGTCTTTCATCAATTTTGGCAGTGAAGCTTTTCAAAAATGCACAAGTTAAATGTTTATGTTCAGGTTGTCAATCAAGTTCAGGAATTAAGCATTTCGCTGAAAAGGCATGGAAATCTAATAGATATTTTTTTGCGTTTTGGTTTTTCACTGAAGATGGTGATCCTTGGATTTTGGGGATGTGGCCTTTAAGGAAATAACTGCATGCAAATGGCAAACAAATTTGTTAGAGATTGGTGGTTTACTAGAAGTTAGGATTTACTTTTGTAATTAAGCTCCCTAGAATCTATCTTGCATATCTTTAAGTCTAACATTCGTCCATGTTTAGAATATTGCTGCCACATATGGTCCGGTGCTCCTGTTATATCTTTAGAAATTCTTAATAAAATCCATAGAAGAATCTGAAATATTATTGGACTTGACCTGGCGTCTCGGAATATTAGTGGTCTTCATTTGGCCTCTCTTCATTTTCGCACTGTTGTAAAGTTGCATCCCTATAAAATGTAGAACTAAACGTTAAATTTGCACAAAATAATTCATCAACTTTTCATAAACCCAGTATGTTTAATATCACAGAGAGTCGTGCAGGTTGATTGTTCATTAACTCTTTGACCCCTGACCACCGCTTTACCGGCGGCAGAGAAAAATGACTTAAGGCCCAGCCACCGGTTGAATGGTGGGTAAACACTTGTAACTAATTTTATATCTACCGGGAAACATTACATACCAATTATTTGCGAATTTTAACTCTGGAGCTCAGGCAGAAGGGTTAAAATTGTTCAGGAACGTAGGATTCAAAGAGTTAATGAAGGAGATTATTCTGACTGCCCGTTAAAATTTGGAGTGAAACTTTTCAACAACTGTCTGCAATTGGCACATATACCTATGCGTTTTGGTGTTCAATATACACATCAATTACACAGATCTTTTCAAAAGAGAACTGCGTGCAAATTGCACATTTAGATGTGGAGATCAGTTGTTCAGTAAAGACATCGATGGCTCAGATCATATATAGACTTTAAGAAGGAAGGCTTTCAATAAAACAGGTGCGTGTAAATGGCCCAGAGAGGTCGGTGACTCAGATCGTCCATCAAATTAATCAAATATTTAGTATTTTTATGAATACTATCTTAAAATACCTGTGCAGAGGTACCTATGTTTCATAAATTACACAAAATCATTTCATAAGCTCGATCGATTTGAACTGCTAGAACTTTTTATATCTATGAATAACATAGAAATAATCCAGAATTTATTCTTCTTCTATGTCAACGATGATTGCTCTCCACAATTTCCCCTCCTTTGTAGCGCTTAATAAATTTTGTCTTTTCGCTATCTTTTCTAATCCCTATTCTGCCAACCATTTATACAAGCAGGTTAGGTAGGTTACGCTCTAACTCTCTTGCCTTTAATATGTCTTATGAGTGTCAAATTTTCTAAGCCATCTTTCCTCATTATGTTCTTTAGAAATTTTAACTGTCTCTTCCTGATATAAATGTAAGTGTCCTTTTTGTTTCCATTTTCCCTAAAACTTCGTAGTTACACACTTTTTCAGTCCGTGATATTCCCAGCATTCTTGTGTAGAACAGCATTTCTGTTGCCTCAAGTCTCTTCTTAATCAGTGATGTTACTGTCTAACATTCACTGATATGTAAGAGGACTGATATTAAATAGCATTTAAATAATCTTTTCTTTGTTTCTAACGTTTTTATCTCTTTCTTAATACATTGCTTAACTTTTAAAAGGCATCTTTCTCTGCCTCCAATGTATTTGCATGCTGAACTGTCCCTTTTGATTACAATCATACATTTTAACTACTTACAATTAATGTTCCCGCTTATCTTTATGTCTGTATGATTTCCCTGTCGTGTCTGGCAGAACATATCGAAGGCAAAAGAGTCAAACGGTGAATTACATATGTAACGAGTTTGTGTAAATAAACCTAGAGGGATAGTAAAATGGCAAACATTGCTTAGAGCTACGAAGGAGAAGAAGATAGGGAGAGTCATAAACGCCAACGTCCTGAAGGGACATGACACATAAAAGAAGAGGAAGTATCATACCAAAAGATGTAACAGTTATTACAATAAGTAGGATTGTCGATACGAGTTCCAAATTTGTCTTATCTGCTGCGTTCACTTTCACACAATTGCCCTCGGAAAAAGCAAGAATACATCTCCCTCCTCACACTCAGATATAGGTTAAATAGCAGAGTTTAGTGAGCTTTCTAACTTTAAGCAACAGTCTAGGAGAAGAACGACACTGGATTAAAAGAAATCCCTTATTTTTCTCAATAAGCTATGGCGATCTACAGATATTTATTTTAATTATTTTACCCCAAGCAAGGCAATGGAGCCACTAAAACACAAGGTGTTACTAAGTTAGAAAGAATATAAGAAAAAGAAAAAACATTATTAGGGAGAGAAAACAATAAAAGAAGAGGAATTAAGACAGTACATTTTTGGAGATCGAAGTTGGCTGGAAAAAAAGAAGCTGGAAGAGAGTTCCACGGGTGAGAAGTGCGAGGGAGGAAACTGTTAGCATAGAACTTACTGTTACATCTAGCTAGTTCAACTGTAAAATGATGAGACCTAGTTGCTAATCTAGTAATGTGATTAAGTACCATAGAGAACAATTGCAATGAAAGTTGTTATACAGGAATAAAATGTCACTGTCGATACTGGAGTTTGAACACGGATCACCAGAGAGCAAACACAGGCGATCCCGTTTCTAATTTAGCAGATCACATGATAGCAAAGAAAATATACATACGGGAATTAGCGTGGCGTCTAATTGATCTTTATTTCTATTCTATCCTCTATTACTATACTTCTATCACTCTTCTACACTATCCTCTATTCTCTATACTATTTACTATACTATTTCTCTATACTGATCACTATACAGATTACTGTTAGGTGGTTAATTTTCGAGCGAGTATTATCGAGCAAGTACTATTAGTGCAAGTAATATTTGAAGTTGTCTGACACCAGTATTGTTCAACGGCGTTACTATAGTCGTATCTGCGATTACAAAGTCTCTACTACAACGAGCATTACGAAAGTGACAACGAGTGTTCGTTGACATTACAAAAGTGGCAACGAGTGTTCGTTGACATCAGTTAAAAGTATTTATAGAAAAGGTACAGGAAAACTACATTAGAGCGGTGGGGAAGTGACTGAAGCCGAGATGCCAGGTCAGGACAAATAACATTGCAGATTCTTTGGATTTTATCTAGAATCTGAAAATATATAGCATGAGCACCGGACCATATGTGGCAGGAATATTCAAAATATGAACTAATGGTAGATTTATAAATATGTAATAGAGATTGTGGAGAGAAAAATTATCTAGCACCACACAATGAACAAATTTTCCGAGCAGCAAACCTACCAATTGATTTAATATAATTTTACTAACTCATGTCAGCTGAGAACGTTATTCCGAGAAGGTGCAAAGAGTCCCTCTCCTTTAGGTTATCATAAAAGTAACATATGTAGAGAATCATCAACTGAAAGAAAACAGAATGCATGGTTATCAGCAAGAGGAAGAGCCCAAGATGCGAACTACGAATTTGCGATGCCAACATCAAACAAATGCAGAAGTTTAAATACCTGGGAAGTGTTTTAACAGAGGATGGAAAATGCGACACCGAAATATGAACGCGTATTGGAATAGCTAAAGATGCCTTTCAAAAGCTAAGCAAGGTACTCAGAAACAGGAAATTTTCGTTAGGAGCAAAGAAAAGGAGGTGCACAGATATGGAATATCAATCCTCCTATATGGCAGTGAATGTCTTTACGGATGAAGAGAAAACTGTAGGCAATACAAATGTGGTACTACAGGAAGATACTGAGAATACCATGGACGAAACATCGATGAATTTTAAAGGAAAAAGGAAACAAAAAGAACACATACTCAGAATTAGAAAGAGACAGCTAACAATTCTTGGACACGTAAGGAGGAAAGAAGGCTTGGAGAATTAGACACTAACAGGACTTATCGAATATTAAAAGACAGGTGGGAGCAGCCGGAAATCTATCTGAAAATCTTGGTTGAATGAATAACGGAATGTGGGGTAGATATTTTATTATAAAGTTATGGTGAAAAGGCAATTATTGTGAGAGGTACAATATATTTGAGGTTGTGGAGAGCCATTATCGCTACCTGTAGGAACACGACTAATAGAAGAAGAATACTAGAAGGCATGATGGTCTATGTTTTGAATGGACACGATATTAAAAAAATATATCCTGTCTCAAATACATGTTTTCGTTTCATCAAATGATTTATGTACCGAACGTATGTACCATTCTAAATGTGGTTATTTCTGGAATTTTAATTGAAAGCATGCTATATGTGTCCTCTGCAGAAAGGTTTATATGGAAGCTTTTTGATCCATTTTTGAAAAGAAAAGAAAATATCGAATTTCGTTAATTGTTATATCAAGTGCCTTATAAACATTTGTCAGCGCTATTTTCGGTGACAATTGCTCAGCTGCATCGGCTGAGCTAACTGCCTTTGATTTGGCCACAGTCCATCTGCCTATCGACTGATCACTTCCACAAACATTCGGATGGCCTTGCCAACAGCTAAAAGACAAATCAATCTTCGGAGCTCATTTTCCAGTTCAGTACAGGACGTATTATGTTTAGCTAATGTCTTAGAACACTTCTTGAACGTTTAGTCGACTGATGGAAGAATTCTTTAACAATATTAATGTTATTATACTGTCCCGACCAATAATGGTGCCTTGCAGGTCAACTCTTTCCCGCTTCGTTTCTTTCTTATCTTCCCTTGTTTATCTCTCTTTTTCTCTCTCTGTTATGTTACGACCATGTTCTGTGACAAATACTTGAATTAATTTCTGACTACTGACAATCCCTTTGTCTCATCTGAAAATAATTCTATAGTAAAATCACTCACAATCAGTAACAGGTGCATTATTTCCTACTAAGTGACAATACATTTCTTTGCATTTGAAATGCATTACTGTAGTAAAATCACTTAAAATGTACTTACATTATACATATTACAGCCATTATCTGTAACACAGACTTGAATTAATTCCTCACGACTCACAATCTTTTTTTCTTTGATTATCAGTTAAAAGCGATGTAATTATTTATACATATAATAGCCATATTCTCTCAGTTAAGCAGTAATTCTTGATCAGTAGGTGTAATCACAAAAGTATACAGGTGTAGGACTTAAGAAAGCTTTATTCAACTGAGAATACAAAATTCATGTATAGTGTCCTTTTTTAGGCCCAGTAAACAAAAATACCTCTCTAAAAGAGGAGAATAAAAAAGCAAAGGGAGACCACTCTAGATTATTCATAGAAAGAAGTTCCTTTCTTCCTTATTTTCAATGCTATTTTAGCAGTACATGAATATTATAATCTTCCTGTTCTTTTAACAACGTTATCACAGACTTTCTATTCTGAAACAAGTTTTAGACAAAAAAAGCTAAATTCTCTGTTTAATCATTAATTTATCCATATTATTGCTGTTTTGGTTGTAATTTGCAGTTTAGCACCGACGCGCTCCGTTCGCATTAAATATTTCCAGTATACTTATATGTATGTGTAATTGTACATGCTCCATTCAAATCTGGCTGGATAAAATTCATAAAATCTGACGTTTTGGAGTTATCGACAGTAAAATTTAGGATTCATTCACGCCGTTGGCATCAGCCATTACTGACGTTGCTTGCATACAATTGCTGCGGAAAGCTAAACACGGAAGAATGTAGTTAACAGGCTGTTTTTTACTCGTTTTACTTGTCTCAACTACTGCACAAGAGAACTATTTACGTACACTCGCTCAGTTGTGCGCTGCGTGCGCAATAATCAAGATAAGTGAATATTACTCATAGCTGTTCCGCAGCAATTGTATGCAAACAACGCCAGTAATGGCTGCCGCGACGCGAATGAATCCGAACTTTCACTGTCGATAACTACAAAACGTTAGATTTTATCAAATTTGGATTCGTAGAATTAAAGTGAATGAGTTTTCACACATTTAAAATTTTTCTTGATATAGAGTACCAAATATATTTATTACATAACTGATATTCAAGAATTCAACATATTATCTAAGATTTTGCTATTTCCTGTAGGTATCTATCTCTTTCGCTGACGGTGGGTCCTCATAATGTTGTTGACTCCAAAAGAAATTGTATACGTGTATGTTCTCTTCGTAGTGGATATTATCTCAGGGATGTAATATTCAAATCTTAGGTAATGCATTGAATTCTTGTATATAAGTTATATTTCGTGCTCTACGTCATTTTTATAATTCAAGATACTTAAAATGTGTCCCATTTTTGTGTGTATATATATATATATATGCACACGCATTCACTCTCCCTACCTCCCTCCCTCTCTCTCACTCTCTCTCTATCTCTCAACATACAAGGTCCATGTAGTCTTTGAATTAGTCGAAACCAATTTCACGTACAAATATGGATAGCACATGTAACATTCTGCAAATTTGTCAATTCTTTACTTCTTGCCATGATGATAACCTTCTTGCACGGATATGAATTACAAGATGTTCTCTTTGTATTTCTTAGGCTAAAAATAACAACTGATAACATCACTGGAATATTCTATAATATTCAACTTGAATAATCTAAAGTATTAAAGCAATTTAAAAGTTTCAGAATCTGAAATTTCCATTGTACTAATTGTACTATTTTCACCCATTAAAATGCATAAATGGAATTTATTTCTATTACATCAAATTTCTTTCAGTTTTCTATGCATATTTAGTCATTATGCATCTGTGTTCAGTTAATTATATGAAAAGTATGTTTATTCATTAGTTGGAAATACACTAAATTAAAAATTGTATGCGCACGAATATTTTGTTTCTCCCCACTGTATATATATATATATATATATATATGTGTGTGTGTGTGTGTGTGTGTGTGTGTGTGTGTGTTGCTGTGTGTATATATATATATATGTATATATATATATATATAATTATTTATTTAAAAATATGATTCCAACACGCTACATAAGAGGTCTCATGTTTCAAAACAAGAGCCGAAAACTTCAATATAATTATTTGAATTTAATTGAGTTAAAGTAAGCTCTGTTCCATCTTAAAGCGAAATTTTTTGGGGAATAACTTATTTCTGAAATTTATGTGTTTTAATAGTATATTCATAATTGAAATCAAAATTTCCATGGTAACAGCCAGGGCGAATTGTTTAAAATAGGTAGGGGTGTTTGCTGTTAATAATTTGTATCAGTATAGAGTTACTTTCATAGATGTCAAGTCAGGGTAAGTTGGGGGTGTCTAAATTTAAAACGGAAGATGTTTTCGCCTAGTCTGGTTTACGTGTCTATGGAGATTTATTTATTTTTTTTATTTTATTTCTTTATGAAATGGATTTGTGTATATAAAAACTGCCGTAACATTTGTTTTTCGACGACTTCATAAAGGGTTATCTTTTTTGTAGGGTATTTAAACTATTTATTTGGGCTATAGATTATAAAAGTTATTTTATTGTATGCTTGTTTTTAGCTAATTATTCAGTGCATCAATTTGATGATATCGGCAAAAAACCGTTAACTCATGTCTATTGTTTAATAGATTTTTATTATTTAGAAACTTAATAATGTGCAGTTTCTCATGGAGGCACAAAGGGCATGGGTCATCCCAAGTTTTACAAGTTCTAGTCCTATTTATAATTTTCCATTTTACTTTCGGTGTCCTGATTATTTCCTTCAGATGCCAAAAATATTTAGATAGAGAAGTCTTATTTCTTTTATTTATATTGTTGAAAGAGCACTAATGCTGCCTATCTGCCTTTAAATTCATTCTTCGTGGACCCAATGTATATCATATTAGTATTAGGACTCTCAGTGGATGAGATAGTACATTGGTATACCACAGATTTGATGCAGCATTTATTTTCTAATGGGCAGTCTTCTGTGTTTCTACAATCACACAATTTTTCACTGTTATTGTCTGATTTAAGTGTAGGATTTTTATTAATACTATTCATGCATGGGGGTTTGTTCAGGATTTTATTATTGTGTATTTTTATTATACTTTCTAGATTTTCAGTGCAACTGTAACTCAATTTTAGGGTGTTCTTATTAAATATATTACTATGCCTACTATTGGTGGGGAAGTGTTTATCAATTAAAGCTAAGAATTTCTGTCCTAGTTTAATACTAACCATTTGGTTGAACGGAGGGGTATACCAAATGATTTTTCTTTTCCTGTTTTTTTTTCTTCTGGCCAGGGCAATTGTCTCTATAGTTAATGTTTGCGTTTATATAACCACTATTTTTTAGGTCAGCGTTATAAAAGTCATTGTGTTGTTGACTTCTATATATATATAAAGACATTTTTTATGTTTATACGTTCTTTTTATAGATACAAATATTTAAGAAAATGCTCTGTTTATAATAAACAGTATTAACAACATTTACCGGTCTGAATGTCCGAGAAATTTTCATAGAAAATATTCGTCCTCCGACAGAAATCGAACCTGTCGTATAGCCTGGCGTGCTTTTACCGATTTAGCCACAGAGAAGCGTTTCGGTTAGCATATATATATATATATATATATATATATATATATATATATATATATATATATATATATATATATATATATATATATATATATATATATAGTGCACTGAACGGACGTTTAAATAGCCCAAAATGAAAATAACACGGACATCTCATTTTAGCAGATATATTTACCAAAATTACAGAAAAATATCTTGAAATACTAAAGAATAAATTTATTTAATAAAATCGCCATTGGTTCCAACCAAGGCTTCCAGGCAACTTCGAAATGTTCTGCAACTCTTCTGGAAGGTTTCTTGGTGAATGCTGCCATAATCCTTGACTTCAGTCCATCGTTGGTATTACAAGGTGTTTTGTTGGTCTCTCGCTCAACTAAATCTCACACATAATAATCAATGGGATGGCAATTTGGGATGTTAGGTGGCCACATATAAGGAATGATGTTGTTGGAGAAATTTTCAATACACTTGATCTAGGCTTCCATGTTGTGTCTGAAGCCCTTTGAGGAGGTGAATCGAAGCATAATGTCACCATCACTAGTGAACACTCCAAACACCTTCGTAATCACCATTAGACTCATTCAACTCTTTCTGAATCCTCTGCACTATCCTCAGGTTGACACCCAAACACTGAAATGTTCATATTGGAGCTTCCCGCATGAATGCCAAGCAGTACATCATGCCGTTTCCAAATTTCTGGCAGAGTGAATTTCATCATGGTGCTCTTTTTCTCACAGACGATGCCCAACTGATCCTACTATATTGTGCAATTGAAAAAAAAAAACAAAAAAAACACACACAGTGGCAAAATTAAAAATATAAAATGGCACTCTATATATATGTGTATGAATGAGTGTGTGTGTGAGTGTGTGTTACTTACGTTCTCCCAAAACTAGACCCAATAGCCACTCAAAGTAGAGGGTTACTGCGTAATATTAGCGTAGGAAAGAACAAGTGTTAAGAGTATAGAGCTTAAGTAGACTACAGAAGGAACCGGAAACCTAATCTTAAATTTGAAACAAGAGATAAACCTCTACTCCTGTTTAAAAAACTGGGAAAGAGTGTGAACCGGACGTTTGGCAAACATCTACTCCAATATATATATATATATATATATATATATGTGTGTGTGTGTGTGCGTGTGTGTGTGTTTGTGTGTGTGTCCGGGAGATACATTGATATATCTTCTGGTAATACAAGACCTTAAGGACCGTTCTATATTTCAAACGAATAAACGTTCTCTTTTTCTTTTTACTAATTAAGGAAATAAATTTGTTCGGAACATAATCTCAATGATGACGGATAAAATTGTTTTTCCTTCTTTAAAACCAACGAAAACCAATTAAACTCGGCGGTAAGTCGAGCAACTTCGCTAACAGCAAAGAAGAGAAAAAGTTTATTTTCAGGGTGATCACTCTCGTGGACAGCTAAGAAGGGCGTGGCTTTGAGCCGCTGGGTGAAAAAGTAATTAGATAGTGGAGAAGTAGTGGGGTGGAAGTTTTCAACAAGTTCGGACGCGGCAGCATCGACCTTTTTATTTTTATTTTTTTTTATCACCGGCCCAGATATACACCTGTCAGTACAAAGATCGTTTACCCATGAGGCAATTGTTAGCAAGCGCGTTTCATATATTATTACAAATTTTTAAGGAGTTCCTTACCAACTAGGTGCTCCTTACAGGTAGACTTGTGCCAGACAAAGTAAGTTTAGCATAACGACACCCACTGTTGGATAATAGCATACTGGATTATTAAAAATGAATAATGAATTTGTTTCTCACTTGCTGCCTCGTGCATATAGCTTCATGCCAAACTAGGCTAACAGAGGTTATTACTTCTTCAATATGCCTTCAGGACGTAGACGTTCATGAGTCTCACCAACTTCCTATTCTTCGTTGCTCTATGAAATGTTTATCTTTTTACTATCAATTCACAACTTGTTACTGCTTGTTGCTGCTTCCCTAGCTGCATCTTCCTTACAATATGTCCTGTCAGTGTCAAATTCTCCAAACACTCTTTCCTCATTATTTGTCCAGGAAATTTCAGATGTCTCTTTCTGAATCTAAGTATAAGTGTGATTTTTGTTTCCATTTTCCTTAAAACTTCATCGTTGTTCAAGCTCCGTCCATGTATTCTCAGCATCCTTCTGTAGAACCACATTTCCGTTGCCTCGAGTCTTTTCATCATCTGTAAGGAAACTATCCAGTATTCACTGCCATATATGAGGGCTGCAGTTCAGCCCTCTTTTCTTTGTTTCTAACGAAAAATGAATTGCTTCCTCACTGGGTGGCCTATTTTTTTATGTTTTGCCAGCGTAAACTACCATCAGCAGATCTACAAGTGTCCGATCAAGGTAAGGATAAAAATATCGTATTTGATAAACTTGCTATATCCAATTCTTATTTTAACTAGTTGTATAAAATAGGGTGATTTTCTAAACGTGGCTTACATGCGGCACAAGATGCAAGAACAGCGAACCCAGTGAGGATCGAACTCACTACTCAGTCGTAACTCTTCTAGCGAGACAAGCTTGCTAACCATGACACCACGATGAGGTGCCCAAATGATTTTCTAAGCGCAGCCTAGATGTGGCACAAGGCTGAAAGTAATGGCACCCAGTGAGGATCGAACTAACTACTCAATCGTAATTGTTCGTGCACGACAAGCTTTTTAACCATTACAATGTCTCGAGGTGCCCCAGTTGTGTAAAATAAGAGAGTGAAGAATTATACCTAATGTGAAATGGATAGGAAATGGGAGGCAGAAATACAAATATTTTGCGAGATTTAGGCAAAGCTATCAGAAAGGACGAAACACGTTGACTGCAATGTCAGCATATATTAGTGACATGGCATCTCTGTTTACTCAGTGTCTTCAGATCTTGGTGACAGTTATATTTTCATTCTAAGATGTTTCGTCATATTTTGAAGACTCTCTGCATATTTGTGTATAAATTAATGTTCATGATTCTCTGTGTAATTTTAGGAAAATGCAAATGGCACTCGTCTTCTCATAACTTTTACTTCAGTGCTTTATAAATTTAGAGTAGGTATTAAAAAAAAACAAAGCTTTAGGAAATTTATTGTTTCAACTACAATATCAGAAATATTTGCAGAATCAGTATATGGTAACGAGGACGTAATTATAAAATAAATGTAACTCATAATTCTTCTTTATTCTCCACGAAGCATTCAATTATTAGAAAATAATAATATTATATTTATCATATGGAATCTCCGAAAAAGAATATTATGCAGACAAGAAAGTAGCATTCACTACAAGTTGGTGATATGGCTTCTGAGGTTAAGAAAAAAAATGGAGGCCATTTTCTCAAAAAAATATTAGCGCTAAAAAAAACTTTTATTGATACTCAACATGATCTTTAACAAAATATTTCTAAAAAAAAAAAAATTGTGGCGTCACATGGCTCACATTTCGGTTGCCAGTCAGCAAGTTAATAAAATTTGAAGAAAATTGACATGTGCGGTATTTTGAAGAATTGACCTTCGTATAAAACGCGGCTTTGTTTTCACAGATTTCTTCAATAAAGGTGTATTTTTTTCTGATTATTTTTACAATAGGTAAAGTAGAATGGCGAATATCAGCAAAAATAAGATAGACGAACTGAGTTCAAATTACAGCTTAGGTATCCTGTGGTCACTACAACATAAACAAATCAATAAATCTCTGCCTCGTCGGCTGTTATCCCGACCAGATGCTTGTCCTTGATATGCCACTATCGTTGATAGAGAAAAGAGTGAGTACATCAATAAACTACTCATCAATAATTATTCTATCTATATTAACAATCGCAAAAAATGGTCTACTCAATTTCAAATTTGATACATTGCTGGTCCTGTGATTGTATATTATTACCTTCTCCTGACTCACAGGTTTCATTTTCAACCGGAGATCATGCACTATGGGCGTTCTCCATCAAATTGTACGTCCTCAGACTGAAAGAGTCTATCATAGTGCAATGAAACGCGAATTTCTGAAGCGATAGGATTCCAGTTTTTGCTCCTATTTTTCTCAATGCAGAAATTTAAGTTCGGCGGTAAAGGCCCGAACGCCCCATTCTTAACTGGAACTAATCTGATAATTTCAATTTTAAGCTTGTCAATTTCTTAATATTAGGGTCAACACGTACAGTTACATCGAAGAGGAGCCATTTTCGTATTTCTTTGCCAACAACGGAAATGTTTGGTTTGGTTTGGTGGTTTCAAGGAGGTGGTCAGTTTGAATGTTGAAAGGACATTATTATTAGTATTATTATTATTAACAATAATATTTTTTAGTTTTAGGTTTTTATACTTTATTTAAACATAACTTAAAAAAGACAGATATACTGTCGAGATATTGGTAAACATTGTCACTCTCTTTTGTCTATATTTCTGAGATGAGGGAGCTATTTACATTTTTCCAACTGCCCTCATCTTTATTGTCATATTCACGACGTTTCGGATGTTGTACTCCATGTAAATAGCGATATAACAGCGTGAGGCTTGCAACATTCCGTCTGTTGTGAGACGAGAAGACGCTTTTAGACACTATCGAGATTAGAAATTGAAATCTGGACTGCTCCTAACTACAGGGTACGGCAGAAATATCTGACATATACCTCCCAGAAATACCCGCGTCAGCGAGATAAGAGCACCATGGCCACTAATGTCTTACAAACAATGGTGGTAATTGAGTGGAAGGGACATCAAAACGGGCGTAGATGGGGGGAAAAAAAGAGAGGTTTATTGTAAAAGAGAATACACTACTGAAAGACAGGGAGTCGACAAACACTGTCCGAAGCCAGTCAGACAGACAGACAGACAGTTACACTCTAGTATGTCCTGTGCACACGACATATATTACTGATATAGTCAGTCGAAAATAGTAATACTATCTATCTATCTATCTATCTATCTCATTCTTTTAATATCTATCTATCGTGTTGTCAGACAACGCGCAAAATTTTTATACTAGTATTTGTCCACTACAAGGTCCAAGAGACACTCAATGTAGAGGGTTACCAGTCTGATCCACAAAGAAGCAGTTCTTGTGAAGAAGCTGTCCGAATGGAACTTCTGACTGTAGGAATACGTAGGGAATGATTCACACTTGTGTACGTGGCATGGTGGGTACTAGAACACATACCATGAAAATAGCGATAGAACAATAAAAGGCTCACGACGTTTCGTTTGCGAGAAAGTTTGTTGAGTGTGGGAATTAATTCATCGCCCACAAGGCCGCTTAGACGCTTTTGAACTCTGTCAAGAAAGGTAAGTGAAGACTGACTTGTACACATCTAAAGGCCGTCTTTATGTCCACCAAATATTATTATTATTATTATTATTATTATTATTATTATTATGTATTGGAATCTATAATATAAACAACAACATCAACAACAGCAACAATAATAATAATAATAGATTCCTAAATTAATGCAACATAAATTTAATCCACCTTTAACACACCTAAAGAAACCACCGGTTATTGCTGTACGCCCAACGAGAAATTTTATACATGTGCACACACAAACATACACACACATAATTCGCACTCTCACTATCGTCTTTAGGAATTGTACACACACACAGACACCCTATACACACAGACATTATGAGACTTACACTAAAAGTGTGCCCATTAGAATTCAGACACACACACACACAATTACTAACGTCACAAAATATAAACACTTGACGGCTCGACTAATAAAACAAACAGCATAGATGTGCGGATGGTGTAATGGATAATAACTCGGGATTGTTAATCGGAGAGCCGAGTTCCAATTCCCGTTGCGTTCGTTATATTCACTTTCGGGCGAATATCCTTGGGAAGGGCATGAATTTACTTCTTCTCGCCACCAACTATGGGTTAAATAGTGAGACTTTTATCACGAAACAATTATTATCTCCTCCCCCAAATTCTTATAATCTAAAAATATTTTCTGGTTTTAAATAACCTAAAAAGTGTTGATAAGCCGTAGAAAACTAACCACTGCTTAAAAGAAAAAAAAAAAAAAAAAACGTAATCAAATTAGACAGCAGTTCCCGGGTTCACCAACACACAAAAAACAAAAAAACAAAAACAAAAAACAAAAAAACAAAAAAAAACAAGCTGTAACTCATACAACGCTACAGATAATGTGGAAATGGTCGGATAAGTGTACCACTCCGGTAAGTACCTGCTATCCTCTACCATTAAAAGAGACTGATCAGGCTGAAAATGGAGTACTGTTGCCATATATACAGGGTGCGGCAGAAATACCTCCCATATATACCCACCAGAAATACCTCCCACATAAGGATACAACACAAAGAAACATTGGCATTTAAAAATGCTTGCTGTCCTATTCAAATCGTCATTAATACACATTTCTCTGTTTTCTACTATACAAATTCTACTCAATCCTATGTAGAACTTCTATTTTTCTGAGACAGCGCTTTTTTCAGTTGGGGTATATGTCGATATTACTCGGATTTGACAAGTATGAACAACAATTCACTTCCAATACATATACCAGATTGTGATTCACTTCCGATCCATGTCCTTTCTTTGTGTTCATTTCCGATCCATATTCTTCCTTTCCGTTCACTTCCAAACCATGTTCCTTTTTTGTAATCACATCCGATCCATCTTGCGCCTTTCGATTCACTTTCGATCCATGTTCCTCTTTTGGTTTACTTCTGATCCATGTCCCTCCTTTTGGTTTACTTCCGATGAATATTCCTCATTTGAATTCACTTCCGATCCATGTTCCTCCTTTTGGTTCATTTTCGATCCATATCCCCCCTTTCAGTTCACTTCTGATCCATGTCCCTCCTTTCGATTCACTTCCGATCAATATCCCTCCTTCCGGTTCAATTCCGATCTATGTTCCTTTTTTTCTGTTCACTTCCGATCCATGTCCTTTCTTTCTGTTCATTTCCGATCCATATCCCTGCTTTCGGTTCGCTTCCGATCCATGTCCTTTCTTTCTGTTCATTTCCGATCCATATCCGTGATTTCGGTTCACTTCCGATCCATGTTACTTTTATCGGATCACTTCCGATCCATGTCCTTTCTTTCTGTTCATTTCCGATCCATATCCGTGATTTCGGTTCACTTCCGATCCACGTTCCTTTTTTCTGTTCACTTCCGATCCATGTTTTTCTTTCTGTTCATTTCCGATCCATATCCTTGCTTTCGGTTCACTTCCGATCCATGTTCCTTTTATCGGATCACTTCCGATCCATGTCCTTTCTTTCTGTTCATTTCCGATCCATATCCCTGATTTCAGTCCACTTCCGATCCATGTTCCTTTTTTCGGTTCACTTCCGATCCATGTTTCTTTTTTCGGTTCACTTCCGATCCATGTTACTTTTTTGTTCACTTTCGGTCCATGTCTTTTCTTTCTGTTCATTTCCGATCCATATCCCTGCTTTCGGTTCACTTCCGATCCATGTTCCTGCTTTAGGTTCACTTCCGATCCATGTTCCTTTTTTCTGTTCACTTCCGATCCATGTCCTTTCTGTTCATTTCCGATCCATATCCCTGATTTGTTCATTTCCGATCCATGTTGCTTTTTTCGGTTCACTTCTGATCCATGTCCCTTTTTTGGTTCACTTCCGATCCATGTCCTTTCTTTGTGTTCATTTCCGATCCATATCCTTGCTTTCGGTTCACTTCCGATCCATGTTCCTTTTTTCGGTTCACTTCCGATCCATGTTCCTTTTTTCTGTTCACTTCCGATCCATATCCCTGATTTCGGTTCACTTCTGATCCATGTTCCTTTTTCGGTTCACTTCTGATCGATGTTCCATCTTTTGATTTACTTCCGATCCATGTTCCTACTCGCGATTCTCTTCCTACAAAAGTAAACACTCACATATATATAATATAAAACCGAGTGAACGATAAATACACTTCTTGGATTTCTATAATATTGTGAAAATCATAGTGTCGGCGCATTGTGCGTAAACCTAATAATTAAGATAAGTTTGTTGGCATAGTAATTGCGAGTTCAATCCCTGTGCCAAGTAATAGAGGATCGGACTTAACAGAAACAGGACTAATGGCATCTAAGGGGGCACCTCGACGTGGCTAGTCTTGCTTCATCAATTACGACTGAGTAGTGAGATCGATCCTTACCGGGTGTCCCATACTTTCAGCCTTGTACCAAATCTAAGCCGGGCTTAGAAAATCACTAAGGGGCAATAAAAAAAAAACAAGGTGAGATATTCCTATAGATATAGACAGCGGAGCGACAACAGATTAAATAAAAAGTTTCAGTTCGAAATTTTTTTATGGTTATCTGTATCGACAGAAACCTGAAGACGACAGGAGAGTACAACTGTCGAAACATTATAATAAGAATAAAGGTGAGTGTATTAGCCCGGGAGTAATAACTTCCAGAAACTCAGACTGAAATAATTTTGCTAGATTTTTTCTTAGATTAGTAATTATTATATACTTTAGTAGTTGGACCAGCATGCTAATCTTTGTTATGATACCCCCACGTTTCGGCCGCTGCGCTCTCCCACCTTCTTCTGCTGTCTGTCCGACTGAACTGAACCCATTATTTGAATGACAATTAACTCACCAATTAATAAGAACTGAACTTTGAGTATTTGACGTTTTAGCACAACCAGATAGCAGGATTGGACTCACAAATGACAGGGGAATGAACTAAATACGGTTTAATAAACGCTTTAATACACTGTGCCAAGTGCCCCTCCACCCCGGACCTAATGTTATTTATGAAATATCCTACTTACAAACACTTGAACTGTTATCACATGCAATTAAGTGCGTTGAAGCGTCTAAAAGAATTGCGCACTTCTCAATAAATTTGTTGATATTTGTTTTATAGACCATATAATTATGATCACGTTTACCAGTAGGTAATGTAAAATTTTCGTCATGCAATGAAATATTAAAATTTATGCCAAATAGGCTGAGAAACTTTTACAAGCACAATTATGAATACAGAGTGTAGAAAGAACATGGGTTTATTTCTTTAATGAACCGTGTCCCTTTAGAACAAGGACGATCATGGGGATCCAAAATTAACGATATGTCAAATTTACTGCATATCTTTTTTTTTTTTTAATAAATAAAAAACGGCAAGGGCTTTTTTGGTTATCTTGTGGTAATTCTCATGGCGTTATTTTGCGACCGATAAGGGAACACAATAACTTGTTCAATCGGCAAAGCTTAACTTAAGATCAGGCAAAAAATGGGTTGTGTCAATAAGTCGTTTCCTCTCTCTCTCTCTCTCTCTCTCTCTATCTATCTATCTCTCTTTGTCACACGCTCACTCTCTCTCTCTATCTCACTTTCTCTCATTCACTCACTCACTCGCACACTCTCTCTCACTCATTCATTCTCTGTCACTCTCTCTCTCATTCTCTCACTCCCGCATTCATTCACTCTCCCACATTCTTTCTTTCTCCCACAAACACTCTCTCATTCACTCGCCTGCTCTCATTTATTCACTCTCCCACTCACTCTCTCTCCCTCTCACTCATTCACTCTCTCACACACTCTTTCTCTCATTCACTGTCTCTCTAACCCACTCTCTTTCTCTCTCACTCCTTCGTACAGTCTCACTCTCACTCACTCATTCTCTCACTCTCTCTCACTCTTTTATTCATTCACTAAGTCTCTCACTCACTCTCATTTAATTACTCTCTATCACTCATTCACTCTCTTATGCTTTCTCTCTCTCATTCCCTCTCTCTCTCTCATACTCACTCACTCTTTCTCCCTCACTCACTCACTTTCTCACGCCCACTCTCTCTGACACCCCTTCACTCACCCTCTTTCTCGACACCGCTATTACCATATCTTCTCGAGGTAAATTTTATTTTAGAATTTGAATAAAACGATGAACAAAATAATCTTTAAAATATGGTAAATAATAAAGGATATATCCAAGGAAAAATGGACAAGGGAAAGCAGCAGGCCATCTACCTGACGTGCTTGTGTAAATGGATGGGTAACGGGGGTGGGAGTGTTGGTTAAAGAGAACCATACCCTGTCGCCTGGAGCTTCAGAATACGCCGACTGCACCTCTGCGTATGACGATAAACTACATCCAACAACGAGGCCTCTGATCAGGAGGTTTTGAGGAGCGTGGAACCATCTCTTAATTGCTGGTGTTCCAAGATCCACCCTGACCCAGGATGGTGGAATCTATTAAGGATCCCAGCTATGGGCAATTAGTTAAACCAAACTGGGATCAAGACACTGTGAAGGTGTAGGAATAGGTTTTAATACCAGCAATACATTTTTGTAAAAAGTTATTATCAACAGTGTGTTTTTGAAGAAAAAAAATATTACCAGCAATATATTATTACCAGCAATACGTTTTTTGAGAGGAATATGTTACTGGTAGTGCGCTTAGAAAAAATATATATTGCCAGTAATACATTTTTGAAAAAATATATATTACCAGTAATACATTTTTGAAAAAATATATATTACCAGTAATACATTTTTGAAGGAAAAAATATTATCAGCAATAAAAAATCTTGTCGGAATTAAATAACCCATTGAGGTGTTGATATGTCGTAAAACAAAACTAAAGTGAGCCATGAGCGACAATATCCTGGAGGGACACGACACATAGAAGAAGAAATATATAAGTTATCGTTAAATTAAATTCTGTATGCTTGTAAAATGTTATTATTGCTTTCACATCTTTTTTTGTAGAATATTGTAAACAATTAAATAAAGTTTAACGCCTTTGCTGTCAGTTCTCCAGTAAAATGCATGAATTCAGTTTTATATGTTATGGTCTTATTAAAATCCTAAAAATAACTTTTTAAAAGAACGAAAATTACCAAGAGAAGATACGGTAAGAGTTGGTGTTATAAGAAAAATGTCCTCTTGATACAGTTGTTTTTAGGAGGGGGAGGAGGACCGCAGTACTTAAGTTAAATCTGGCCGATTCATTTATGTTGCTTGCTTAACAACCTGAGAAAAGTAGTAAGTGCAACATAAATAAAACGTAGAAAATAGTAGTCAAATTAATAATTATAAATGCTTCTTTTAAGAAATTCTATAACATTTGAATAATTGTCATTAGTGTAGTATAATCAAACTAAATAAGATGAAAAAAACTACTCAAAAAGGAATAATAATTGTCAATGACTCAACTAAGCAAATACTATTAACACTAATACACCTAGTTGAATAAAGATAAAGAAGAATAAGATCAAATAAATAATGTAATGGAATAACCTGCCACCCCCATGAGTGGCGGCACTATAGGTTGTAACCACCTGTAAGTATCCGTTAGGATAGCGGACGAGCCAGTCGAGCTGGGATCTGTTATTCAGATTTTGGCTGCTGTCAAAATCTCTGCCCTCGGGCAGAGAGGATCCCGGACGAAGGTTAGAGTCTCGTCCGGGGAGGTAGACAGACCCGAACACGTTTATGCAGGGTTACGGGGAATTAATTGGGCGAGCCTACGGACTCGAATTGCCCCACATTTAAACTCGACCTTGTACCACATCCTTCCTTGTGGGGAGGCAGGTAAATATCGTCGAGCTGGGATCTGCGAGAATAGCGGCTTTCCGATAGCAGCACGCACACAACTGTACTGACTTGCGACGACCGTACACATAACCATTACTTCCGTGCTTGTTATACTGATTTCTACAATGAACCTGTTACTATTTATCCACTGTGTTTGTCCATTCCATATTCCTATTAGCAAGCAATATAACAATAAATAAAAGATTAATAGTTATTGATTTTATTTTTAAAATTCAATCGCCTCTGTAGACAGTGAATGATGTTGCTGCTTAAAACACAAAATACCCAGCATTCATAGGCTTTAGTATTAGTTATAAAGTTTCGAGTTTGTTTTCTACCTTGAATATTTTTTCAAAACATCGGTGTTCGAATCTACAAGGCGCGATGGATAAATCGTCGTCTAAATTACACAAAATCGAAAATAACACGGACATTTCATTTTAACAGATATATTTACCGAAATTACAGGAAAATATCTTGGAATACTAAAGAGTAAATGTATTCAATAAAATCATCATGGGTTTCAACCACGGCCTCCAAACGTCTTTGGAATCTCCAGCAACTGTTCTGAGCGGTCTTGTTTGAGTTGGTGAATGCTACGATAACCTTGCCTTTAGTTCATCTTTGGAGTTATAATGATTTTTGATGGTCTCTCGCTCAACTGCACCCCACAAATAATAATCAAGGGGATGCAGTTTGGGGAGTTAGGTGACCAGATGTAAGGGGCGATGTAGTCGCAGAAAATGTCCGACAGTCATGCCTGGGTTCTCCTGTTTGTGTGGAAGGGGACAGAGTCCTATTACCAGACACAGTGTCTTCCAGCAGCCACACTCTTGACCCAGAGCAGCGCAACCTCCTCAAGGCATTTGAAGTGGGCCTCCGTGTTGAGTCTGTGGCCCTGTGTGAAGATGAATGGAGGCATAACATCACCATTACTAGTGATCACTTCAAACACCTTCGTAACTTTTTCCGAATCCTCTATACTGTCCTCAGGTTGATATCCAAACACTCTGAAATGTTCGTATTGGAGTTACCGGCACGAATGCCAAGCAGTACAGTATGCCGTTTTCAAATTTCTTGCGGAGCAAATTGCGTCAGGTTGCTCTTTTTTCTCTATGGCAGTGACAAAAGACCCTAGTATACTGTGCAGTTTAAAAATTAAAAGCAAACAACACGAATGCGCGAGATTAAAAATATAAAATGGCGACAATTCACATATCGTACCCTGAATATGAATTTTGGGATTTCGGATCTTGACTTTCAAAGCAAGTAAATTCCTCAGTAAGTTTTATGGTCAAATTAAAGGCAGTATTTTCTGATAAATTGAGAATTCACTGAACTTTATTTTAATCAGCTATTTGTGGTTCTTTTTCACAGAAGAATAGGTTTTCTCGGCTTGCATCATAAAGAGGATTCAAGTCTACTAAAGAGAGGAAAGAAGACAAGTTGATTAAGCCATTTATTTTAATTTTGTCTTTTTTAATCAACTGTTTTCTGAAAAAAATAATTTCTCCCGGTTAAAGTTACAAACTAAAATATATGAGTCTTGAATGAAAGAATCCGTATTTGGAATATAACCGCAGTTTTAATGTGACACAAGGCAGCAAGTATGGAGCATCTAGTGATGATCGAACTCACTACTCAATCATAATTGATCTAGTATACGGCACCAAGTAACGTGCTTCCACACGGTTATTGATTTGACATAAGGTCATAGTTAACAATCCGTAATCATTCAAGTGTGTGATGCCAAAAATCTTACTAGACTCTTTGCAATGAAGGTTGCGTCTAACTGTACGTTAAACAAAAAGGTCCATCCACAACCTGACTTCTCCATTCTTACGAAGCACAAACTTTGTAATATCTCTATCACGGTACGGCATGTTTTCCGACTAATTAAAAGCCTTGAATCTATGAAGGTTACTGGACCGGATAAAATCTCGATGGTTGATCTTAAGAATCTTAAATTTACCTTCAATCTTTACAAAATTGTTGCCGAAATCGTTTGTAGTGTAAGCAGGCTCTAGTCTTTTGCAGCAAGGATAAACCCTTCTGTCTCTCTCCTTAGCCACTGATAAGTTGTGAACTGATCTACATTAGCATTTTTGCTTCGGAGAAGGAACTGGCTATGTCGAGGTTTTTGACTTTCTTTTATTTGCTTTTGGTCAAGCTAAGCAACGACATGATTTGATTAATAAGAAAATTCATTGAGAATTTTGTCGTAAAAAAAAAACGGTGGTAGAAAATGACAAGATATTATGTGATTTTTTTTCTGTCTAGACAGAACATATCATTAAAAGAAAGAAACCTGATCTTATTGTTATAGATAAGGATAGTAACAAATGTCAAATTATTGATTTTGTTGTTTCATATGATACAATAGTGGACTAAAAAAATGAACAGACTGAAAAAATACCTGGGTTTGGTTAGGGTTTTGAAGAATCTATGGAACATGACGATTGAAATAATTCCTGTTGTAATGGCTGCACTTAGAACACCGCCTAGAAATTTGACAGAACTGTGAAGTAAAATTGCAATCGAGACAAAATTGTGGACCCACACAACACTGCCATCATTTATCCTGCGATGATTCTCCGAAAAGTTCTTGAGTTGTAAAGAGTCTTGTTGAAACCATGCCTAAAAAACAGAATTTCCATTAACCACGTTAGTTTGCGATACCAGCAGAATTAATAAGAAGAAGAACAAGAAAAAGAAGAAGAAGAAGAATCAAAGCCAACCGCCCAGATATTGTTATTAGAGACAACAAACAAAAAAAGTGCCTCCTTATTGATATGGCCGTCCCTGCAGACTGCAATGTATCTTTGAAGGTATTCAAAAAGCTGTCAAAATACAAGGACCTTGAAATAGAAATCTCAAAAATGTTGTTCATAGGAACATCAACAATCCCTGTTGTAGTTGGAGCCCTAGGATTGGTTGGAAAAGACTCCAGTAGACTAATTGTAGGGATTCCTGGAAGTTCATGCCTCAAGGAGATACAAAAAAAATGTTCTGACAAGTACAGCCCATACTTTACGAAGGGCTTTATCTATGTAATTTTTTTTTTTTTGTTTTTTGTCAGTGCAAAGTGTCATGATGTCATTTCTAACCTTAGGTCCATGGACGGGATCCGGAAAGAAATATGTAAACGCCAGAAATCAAAGGAAATAAAAATAATGATAATATGAACACCACCTAGACCCAGTTACAGAGATAGAACCTGTAACAATTTTTTGGGACTGCACAATACACATAGACAGAACAATCAAAGATAAACGCCCAGACATTGTTATTAAAGACCGCAAACTAAAAAAAAATTGCCTCCTTATTGATATGGCACTCCCTGCACACTGCAATAAATTTTGAAGATGTTCAAAAAGCTATCAAAATGCAAGGACTTTGAAATGAAAATCTCAAAAATGTGGCACATGGAAACATCAACAATCCCTGTTGTAGTTGGAGCCCTCGGATTGGTTGGAAAAGATTCCAGTAGATTCTTTAAAGGGATTCCTGGAAGCCCATGCAATAAAAAACCCAAAAAATGTTCTCACGAGTACAGCCCACACCTTACGAAGGGCTTAATGTAGGTAAAATATGTGTGTGTGTGTCTTTTGTTTTCTTGTTTTTAATTAGTCAGTGGAAAATATCATGACAACATTTTTGACCTTAGGTCTTTGGGCGGGATCCGGAAAGAAATGTGTACACACCAAAAATCAAAGGAAATAAAAATAATAATAATAGAGTATTTGCAATGACATGATAGAGATACTTAATACATACATTGGTCAATATGTTGCTCATTCAGCCTCCTTCGCGAAGATAATTGATGGAAACATAAGCCTCCATAAGTTGTACAAATCGACTAGACATAATTGTGAAAAATCATGCTGATAGATGTTACAACTCCAATCATCGAAATCTGATCTTTGAAAACTTTTTAGAAACTATGTAATTACAAGTTCCTTGAGATAGAAATCAGTAAAATAGGGCATCTGAAGACAATCAGGTATTGATATTGGGGCTTTGAGAATAATAAAAAATCGATCCAACAAACATCTGCATCAAATTCCTGGTCGCTCGAAAATATATGAATTGCAAAACATCATGCTCATGGGTATCTCCCATATCTTGTGCAGATTTCTCTCCATGAACTGACTGCTGTTTTTCTCTCTTCATGGCCCCCTCATCTGCTTGACTCTTCTGGTGTGTTGCCTCTCGAAGTCTCTGGTTGAGGATTGGGTGGCGGAAATTGTACTAAACCAAGCAAAGGCAAAATAAATAATTATAATAACAATAACATCGCCCTGATACTACACCAGACATGGTTCTCTTAGCTTCTGATTTTAATTGATTGGCGGTGTTAACATTTAAGATGGACTGCAGTAAATGTTCAGTTCGGTACTAAATATTCACTTTCCAGTTAGGCATGTTCCCTAGCGGTTGTGTATATGAGTTTATGAACGGGAATAGTCGGGGGGGCTGATTATGCCCGAGTATCGAGAGACTTTTTTTCAAGTATGAAATATATGGCAATCAATGCGATTTGGCGTGCCATGCCTAGACACTTAAATTTGGTTTGGTTGGGTTTATTTTGTTTCATAGCATATCAACCTCAATGGGTTATTTAATGCCGACAAGATTTTTAGGATACGTTCGTATGAAAAGAATATGTATTCTTTGTAAGAAATCAATTTATAGGTAAGGTTTCTTTGACGTATTTTTGTAAAAGAGGATTTTTATCGAGAGTCAAATATATTGCTGGTAATATTTTTTTCAAAAATGTATTATTGGTAATATTTTTTTTTTAAATGTATTACTGGTAATATTTCTTTTTCAAAAATGAATTTCTGGTAATATTTCTTTCAAAAATGTATTTCTAGTAATATTTTTTTCAAAAATGTATTGCTGGTAATATTTTTTAAAAATGTATTATTGGTAATATTTTTTTTAATGTATCGCTCGTAATATTTCTTTCAAAAATGTGTTACTCGTAATATTTTTTCAAAAATGTTTTGCTGGTAACATTTTTTTCAGAAATGGATTGCTGTTTTTACTGTTAAGATCTATTTTTATACTTTCATGGTGTTTTTACCCCAGTTTGTGAATTAACTCTTTTCCTATAGCGGGGATCCTAATAGATACTACTACGCCGAGTCAGGGTGGACTTGGCAACAATAGCAATCAAGAGGTGGTTCTACGTCCTTCAAAGCCTCCCGATCTGAGGCCTTCCTGCTGAATACAGTTTATCGCCAAACCCAGGATGATAGGCATATAGGAAAATCTTTAATGAAAGACCGTCGGGCATATTTGGCATCGTATATTTATAACCCAAAGACATGCATTTGCAGCAGACATATAATATACCTATTCCATTATTAATGTTTCTTTTAATTCCTGGCCGCTGAAAATCCCTTCGTTCCTAATATTCAGTACTTTTCTGCAATAAAACTATTATTGATTCATTTATTTGGTTGGAAGGATAGCTGTCGCGGTTTCTACATAAAGATAATGTTCTGCAAACTGCGAGAACTTTTCTTCCAGGCACACATTGTATTCTGGCATTAACACTTGCTTTAATTCTGTATCTTGATACGAAAACAAGAAGCGACAGGAAGAAGAGACAACTAGTCGAAAATGATCAAGGAATGTAAGGCGGGCAACAACAGCAGCAGCAGAAGAAGAAGAAATGAATAGCAGTATAGAAAGAAAGATAGAAGAAAATATTTGTTACTGACTAGAAGAATAGCATCTAACATAGCGACACAAGAAGATTAAAACGTGTAATAAGTCTATCGATCTGTGCAACCCAATTAATGCTTCCATCGATCTGTGCAAGTCAATTAAGCGCAAATTAAACGCGACCGAAAATAGAAATTGCTACAGCTTGCTTTTATGGAAGGAAGCAGGTTAGGAAAAGTGACAGATTGGACGAGGTCATTGCTGAGAAACAGTCAGCAATAGAAAAGATCAATGCCTGTGTCCTTTGTAGTTAAAGATGAAAATATTAAAAGCTACTGTCTAATTTTTTTTCTTTTTAATTTGACTTTGATTTTAAGCGACACCACTGTCTCCCGCTGAAGACACAGTTTATTCAATGCTGGTCCATCAGAAGATGAATACTTACGTTTGTCGTCACTTCCGGAGTCAAGAACAATTATCGATAACATTAAACTAAGGATTCCATTTTCATTTATACAATATCACCATCACCGTCGATCTGCTCGCACAGATTTCTGTGACTCTGCGTCGACATTCATTTCTATTGTTCATCCTATTCGGCAGGTCAGAGGGGTTGCAGTTTATGTCGTCACAAATCTTCTCAATATGGTTTTGGTCTATCGTCCCCTGCTATCCCTTCCTGGTGTAGGCTGGTACAAAATAGTTTCTTCTTTAGTTCGCTAGCAATGCCTTTCGAATCTGACTACGCTCTTTAATGTCTGATACTAGGCGTAGGTTCCCGTACAATCGCTTATTGGTCCAACGATCTCTCCGAGTGATATTCAAAGCCAGCCTTAGCATGTGAGTGTCGGCGTTATCCAATATTCTTTCCGGTTTCATACAACAAATTACCGAAAGATACAATATTTATTTAAAAACATGACTTGTCAAGTTTGTAGTTTTATTTATACATCAGTCAAAATCTTTCTTCCTGTCATTTTTGCTTTAATGCCTGACGCATGACAATCATGTTCCGTATTTTCACAGCATTTCTAAATTAAAATATTTTGAAAGGTTTTTTATAATAAAATTTTTGCCAATGAAATTTAGATTTCGCCGTTCTCTCTGTCAATAATGCGTTAACTTTATGATAATCTCTTTCTTCCTGATTTGTAATGCATTCCTTTTTTGTTTTGTTTTTGTTTTTTAATCGGTATCACTCCCAAACAAATCAGTACAACTACTACCACGTAAGGATGTGCAGGAATTAGGAACAGAAACATTATTTTTGACAAAATTCTTTAAACCATCCATATAATAGGCATATTCTGTCTGTTCGCAACACTCGCCTTAATTTCGGACCACTGATAATTCTATTTTGTTTGTATTTCGTATGCAATTTTAAATGCAGGACCGAAATTTGCTTATACGAATTTTAATTCCCACCGTCTACCAAGAAAACTGACTTACATTATATACCACCTGGGTCCAATGGACTCATTTCTTTTTTTCTTAACTTTTTTTCATTTTTGATGATATTAGGTATGTATAATTATAGATGGGCAAATTTTAATCAAAATTTATTCACTGAAACAGAAAAATTACATCTTTGCATTTAATTTGAAGTTATAAACTTAATTCAAAGGACATTTTTTAAATTACAATTCGTCGGTGCATTTCGCACAGAATATATTCAAATGGCGTTGACAGACATTTTTTTTTTTTTTTAGACAGTTTACGTTTTCCTATCCATTTTAGGACCACACAAGTTGCATCATATTTTCTTTATCTCATTGGATGGTTCCTGGCAAATGTATTGCTCACGAGAGTTTGTAGTTGTAGCAGTATCTGCGAGACACGAATTCCTTCAGTATTTGTCCATTTTTTAATTATTTCCAGAAGATTTACCTTCATTAACAATATAAATGATGAAAGAGCTGAATCACAAGCTCTTCTTGTAAAACGTGAATTCCCAGGCTTTTGATGTAAAACATTGTAGCATTGAGTTTTTATTTGTGCCCTTTCAATTTGTTTAGAAGACCAAATTTCCGACTTATCCTTCGAATAATACTTTTCATTCCTCATTGAAGAATTTCAAGAATCATTTCTATCGGCTTTTGTTACCATCGTTCCTGTCATCATCCAATTCCGAATAAGTAATGTTGATATTATTGCTTTCTTCAGAAAAAGAAATGGAACCTACTTACAATGGACGATATTTTTTATTTAATTAAAAATTCAAACCATGGATTCAATGGACACACTTGTTAATAAGAGGAGAAATCACCCACCGAAGTCTTATTTTTTTGTTCTAAATTTATTTCCTTTATATATAAGAGAGAAAATGAAGAAAAAATAAAAATCACGAAAATAATTTGGATTTTAGAATAACTACAAGGAAGACAAACTTAGTTCTGAGGAACAATTATGGGTTCATTAAAGCCATTGGTAAAAAGCGAGAAACAACGTGTGCAAAAATAACTGAAAAAGATTACAACGGTAGAGTACTTGTAAATCCCGTATGCGCTAAGAGAAGTCTGCTACGGATTTTTTGTTTAAATGTAGTTGCTGTTAAAATGCAAATATAATCACCGTTAATTAGAATTACATGCATTACATTATATTTAATGATCAGAGACAACGAAGATGTTGTCTTTGGCTAACTGTCACCCTGTAATAAAACAGGTTATATACACAGCCGGTAATACAATATTCTTCTTGTCATAATCGGCATCATTTTTAATGCCATGTCCCTGCAGGACGAAGGTGTTTATAACTTTGCGCAGATTTCTTTATTCATTCTCTGTTATATTCTCGTAACCTCTAGAGAATTTTATTAATATTGTTCTCTTAAAATGGCAACCAACAAATGGCAGAGTCCAATCGACCCTGCTATTTAAACTATGGCTAGAAGGAGACGAAAAGTAACTACGTCTTTACCAAGAGTATTAGTGTGGAAATGAATGCCGCAGACATGTCTGGAATTTGAACAGGACTCGTCGATTTCACTTTCGACTCGGTAACTGTTACACTAGAAGAAGATCTTTAACAATGTCATGTTCCTTGGAGGAAATAAGCGAACATGGCTCTCGACAAATTCTATTTCTTTATTAGATGTGAATTTCAATGACGTTATGAGGAAGATATTGGAGTGGTTTTTCGTTGGTTTATCCATATTTTGCAATTCCGAGTTTTCCTTTTCCTAGACTGACCGCCATCCAAGGCTCAAGAATCCAGTCTACCTTGCTATTTAACCAATAGCCAGGTATTGTCCTCAAGGACACATGGCCCAGTGAATAAAAGCGTTGGTTGGATCCAGTGACTTGTCCCAAAGAGTTGTGTGTTCAATACTTGGCTTCTACAGTGGTGAGCAAAAAAAAAAAAAAAAAAGGGAGTTGAGCTAAAAGGATATAACTGAGACATCCGGAAGATACATGGCACGTGGAACTAGAACAATATACCACAGTGGACGAAATAAAGATTCAGATCAAAATTCCAGTAACCTGAAGAAGGCCGGAGTGTACAACGACTAAAACGTCGTGAATATGGCAAAAAAGATGAAGAGGACAGTCCGAAGAATGTAAATAACGCAAACACACACACACACATATATATATATATATATAATGCCACACTTATTAAAAAAATAACGGAAAATTCTTGAGGGCGCCGCTATCAAATCTAACCGAAATAGAAATTTGTGCAGGGTATTTTTTCAAATATGACCTTTCCTAAAATATATGCTGCTTTCTAAGCCAATTTAGATGACCGTAAAAAAAAATTCAATTTCAAAGAAAGCTCATATGAGGAATCCTTGCAAAGAAAAATGCCGAGGAACGCATTTTTCTTGACTAAGATTTCTCAAATTCGCAGTATCCAGCACTAAAGTAACGTTGGAAGTAATATATATATATATATATATATATATATATATATATATATATATATATATATATATATATATCCGAATGTAAAGAACGAAACACTAAATATATATATGAAGAAATATAGTCTTAAGGTGTGCTATATTTATGGAATAAAGTGCTCAATATCAGAGATAGAGCGTGTGTAAATATAAAAGTGAACATAGAAGTCAACACTTAGAGGCGACAGTCTGTTTCATGCTGACGATTGCATATAGCATGAAACAGACTGTGTTGACTTCTATGTTCACTTATATATAGATATATATATATATATATATATATATTATAGGAGATTAAAACAAAAACGTTAAAAATCGCTACACAATAGCAATCCTGTTTCAACATTGCAAATATATCTCCTCGAGCTATGATAAATTTCTGGTGAGTGAACGATTAATTTAATTTCAAAAGCAGGATATTTTTTTCTTTTTCGAAAGAGAAAGAGAAGACGAAAAACAAAATCAGAATTAAAATGAGGTTTCTGGGATTTTTCCCATGATTAAGCAATCAGGTATGAATACGCTAAAATCCAAACTAAAAAAAAAAAATATATATATATATGCCTTGAAATGAAATTTTCTACAATGGAATCCGAGACAGTGTCATTTGCGACATATACAAATGGTTACATTGTCTCGTAAAATATAGACGTTCAACTTTGACAAGAAGTTAAAATGGAAGGAGGAGGAGGAGGGAGATAATCTAGCATATTGTTAATTAGTTATCTGCTCAATCAGTTTCTTACATAAAATTTTGTAGTTGATAATTAAAAAGGCTTTTTTAAGAAAAAAAAGAGGAATCATAAATTCAAAACTACTTTGGTAAATTAATATGCAACCGTTAACTAATCAATATAAAATGTTAATAATACTGACTAATCAATATAAAATGTTAATAATACTGACTAACCATTTAGAAATACTAAACACACAGGCAAAACCATTTGGAAATACTAAACATATTGGCAAAATCGTTTAGGAATACTAAACACTTAAACAAAAATATTTAGAAATAAAATAACAGACAAAATCATTTAGAAATACTAAACATATGGGCAAAATGATTTAGAAATACTAAAGACTTGAGCGAAAACATTAAGAAATACTAAAGACATAGACAAAACCATTTAGAAATACTAAACACACAGGCAAAACCATTTAGAAATAATAAACACCTAGGCAAAACCATTTATAAATAGAAACACATAGGCAAAACCATTACAAATACTAAACAAACAAGTAAAATCATTTAGAAATACTAAACGCACAGGCAAAACCATTTAGAAATGCTAAACACATAGGCAAAACCATTTAGAAATACTGAACACGTAGGCAAAACCAATTAGAAATACTAAACTTACAGGTAAAATCATTTAGCAATACTAAACACGCAGGTAAAACCAGATGCAAACTTAAGCAAATATTGTGTTTAAACATAAATATTTGTGAAATTTTTTTATGGAAATAATTTTTACAAATAAAAAATCCAAACGTTTGTTTTTAAATGTTTATTAGAAATTATAAATATTTCCTTTAAGTCTTTGTATCAAAAATTTTATTAAAAATGAGTTTAAATTTTAACCCTTTGAGCCCTAACTACCGTTTTACCGGTGGTAAAGAAAAATGACCTAATGCCCAGCTACCGGTTAAACAGTGGTAGAGAAAAATGTCGTAATGCCCAGCCACCGATTGAAGAGTGGTAGAGAAAAATGACTTCATGCCTAGCCACCGGTTGAACGGTGGGTAAACACTATTTTTATATCTACCATGCAACATTACATACTAATTATTTGTGAATTTTGACTCGGGAGCTCAAGCAAAAGGGTTAAAATTATTCAGCAACGCAGGGCTAGAAAGAGTTAATGCTTTTTACAAATAATATAAAAGAAATTACTCACTTTATTATTTTTGTTTGGTACAACATTTTCCTTTTGATAGCACGTATCTATGCATCTGATAAGTCTTTATCTTTAGGAAATGAAAATACATTCACTTTTGGTCCATTTTTACAACCGTCTGCATATTTTTTTGGTAAATTCTTGTTAAGTGAAAAAAACTCAAACAGTAAGAACAAATGAAACTATTTCTCCTAGTTTATACTACATATAGTGAAGTCAGCACATAAGCCCCGCCTATCGAGCATGGCCGTCTATCTTGGTGGCGTTGATAATATTCGTAATGTTGCAAATGTGACGCATCAAACTATTATGAAACTAGGATGAGAATTTCTTTCATGTGCGACGTATTCTCTAAACCTATAACTCGTTTCACTTGTCTGATCAACTGTTCTTACAAGTTGAAGATTTTTTTTAAATTCCTCAAATAATTTATTGAGTCAAAACCAGAATCGTGCGTTTATGATTGAATACATAATTTTGCTGAAAGATAGCATGATGTTTTTTAATCATTTCACCCTAAGCAAGGCAAAGCCACTAAAATGCAAAGGGTTGCTGATAGTGAAAAAGTCTGAGAGAAAACAAAAAAAATATTAAGGAGAGAGAGAAAGAAGAGAATAAAAAGAACAGAATTCAAGGAAACAGAAGAATACGATTGATATTGCATTTAAATTTTTGAAGGTCTAAATTTACTGGAAGCAAGGAATCAGAGTCCCACAAGCGAGAAGAGCAACAGACAAAACTGATAGCATGAAAATATGATTAGAGAACCAAGGAAACTACTTTGATGGCTGAATAAAAACAAAATTCAAAAGAAAACACTCTTGAAACTTTTGCATTATATACAGCTTATGACTATAAACTTTATTTTTAGCCGGCCCTAAATGTAATGCCTTTGGACTTTGTCGGTACGATCGAGTGAGGTAAAGGGGAGCATATATATTAGACAGCACACGGCCCTCCATATACCATCACTAAGGCCTGCGCCTTGGACATGTCACTGTAGTTTGAACTAAACAGGGCGTTACCTACATCTTGCGTGATAAACGGGTGCTTACTACGTGTTTGAGTTGATATCCCTGATTTATATTTATTTTATTAAGCAGTGAAATTAAAGACAACCGGCCTAAATTGAGAAGTCTTACTAAAAAAAAACTTGCGCCTCCGTCATGTATCAAACGTGCATCCCTTTTTTCCACCAGGAAACTACTTTTTGAGCTAAAGTGTGAAACTACCATTTGGACGCCAGAGCTAACAAGCAGGTTGGAATTATCTATTAAAGAAAGCACATTTTTTCTTGTTGGAAGTTCTACGAATCTATATCTGCTAGCTTCATTTTCGTACCCAGAACGTAAATAGTAGTAATTATTTAAAGGAATTTTTTAAATAAAGTCGGATAAAAAAAAATCCTCATACGGTGCTGTAAGGCAATGTTGGACTGCAGTGATCGTGAAGTGAATAATGGCGCCAGGCATATGGTCCTAGCGACGTAGGATAATTATTCCTTGTAGTGACAGGCTTATAAATGGCAGGGATTTAAAGATAACTATTTACAAAAGAAAAAGTACGGGTAGCAATAAAAATGCCAGAGTGCTATTTGTTTGTACACAAAAGGATAAAAGTAAAATATATATATATATAACTCGTAAGGTCGTAGTTAGGAAAGGAAGAAGTTACCTCCAACTATAATTACTTATTTTTAAACTTTTTAAAGCCACTTAAAAAAAAAACACGAAATAATTGAGTCGACAGCCAACAGAGAACTTTTCCAAGGCATGAACTCTAAAGTTATATTTATTAAAATCTCTGAATATCATTATCTTTTTTTTTATTTTAAACATTTCACTCCAAGCCTGAGCACTAAGATGCAAGTAGTTACTCGATGTAAAATAAAATGAAAATGCTTTAGGAGAAAGAACTGGAAATCCAATCCTGAGCAGGAAACAATGGATCAACCTCTACTTCTGTTCAAAAGACTGTGGAGGGGTGAGAAACGGACTATATACGAACTTATCCTATTAAATAAAAATGAAAAAAATAGTAAATAAAATTTCAGAGTTTAGGCAGAAACATTGAAGTAAAAATGAAAATATCAGCTAAACACTGGATCTTCACCCTCGGCCAAAAGATTAACCCTTCGTCCTGGCCTCTCTGAGGCCTATTCTGACATGAACGGAACTGAGTGTGAACCGGACGATAGGTAAACCTATTTTCTCCTGAAGCATGTGAATAATCCTTGAAAATACTTTGCTTTTATTCGAGACATGAGCACTTTTATGTAAAAAGTATACATCTTTAATCGAAAATGGGTTTATTCAAAATATCTAGACCTTAATTAAAATATATGGACCTTAATTCAAAGCAATCAGTTATTTATTTAAAATATATAAACTTTTATTCAGAGCATAAGCATTTTTATTCATTATATAATTATATGAACTTTTGTTCAAAATATACAGATCTTAATTAAAATATATGAACCTTAAGTCGAAACAAAATGTAAACAGTTTTTATTCTAATGTATAGGTAAATTTATTTATCGCATAAGTGACATTAGTATTTTCTGTCCACAAATGTTCAATATTTATTAAATTGAAGAAACATATTCGCTTGGAGATAATTTCTGCCTTACCATTCCAATATAGCATTACTATAGACAAGATATTTTGTTCATGGAGGAAAGCAGACAAGGACATGAATAATTTTGAAGATGAAATTAATTTATCTATATATTTACAGAAAAAGAATGTGAATTTTTTGTTTTTTTTTAGGCCGTGAAATAAATACATATTAACTGATAGGAATAATCGAAATGGATCAATTCTTACCTTGAAAGTTGCGATTTTTTTCCTCGGCCATGTCATTGAGAGTAAATGAAACTCTGGAATATACGTTTAGTCAGTCTGATAAATCGGTTCCAAATCCCCAGGCGACTTAATTTTCACACTTCTATCCAGACTGTCACTTTTCTTAACCTTTGATATGTGAATAAATTATGGCTGAGTCAAGGGCAGACAACCAAGTACCATATATTTAATGTTAGAAAACCTGACATAACAGAGAAACAACCACTTTATAGTTTAGAAAAATATACTTATATATATATATATATATATATATATATATATATATATATATATATATATATATATATATATATACCATACATGAACCAACCATTCTCACCTGGAATGCCGAAAAGCACTCATCCAGCCAAGTTCAAATAAAGCCGTAAACACACAATTTTACTACCCCTTCCAAATAAATAAACAAAAAAAAAAAAGAAATATCTCTGCTGATGCAGCAAAAAGTGATCAATGCCGAAAGACACTTATGGCTGAGTTTTCTAATATTAATAAAAATAAGCAGCTCCTTATTTAGAAAAGCTCTTCCATTTTATATGCTTCAGAGCACTTTTTTCTTTCTTGTGTGCATTCACAGTATACTCTTTTTAAAAGGATTAAAGATTAAGGATTATGGCAGCATTCACCAACTTAATCAACGAGACAGTCCAGATGAGTTGAAGGAGATTCCGAAAGCCGTCTGGAGGCCGTGGTTGAAGCCAATGCCGATTTTATTGAATATTTTACTCTTTAGTATTTCAAGATATTTTTGTTTAACTTTGGTAAATATATTTGTTAAAATCCATCGCATCCTGTATATGTAAATTTGCTCGTGAAAATGGCCGGCGTTAGATTTTCTTGGTATGTCCGTTTTTATATGTTCTTCGCGTAAGTTGTTCTCCTTGAATTGCACTCGTCGCTAAATTTAGGTGTTCTGTCCCCACCACGAAGCAACGTGTTAAAAAAGGAAGATTCACTTGCAGTTGCTCAAAATTCGAACCTGGCACTAACGACCTTCATTGATAAATATAGCATCATATGAATGCTTGCTACAGACTACTCATACTTGGAAAAAGGTCATCTCCAGTGAAGATGTCAGGAAGTCTAAACCCGTCACGCACGTGGTGAATTTCTTCTTTGGAGACACAGCACGTCTCTGTCGATTTTCATTTGGCTTAAATTAGTGCAGTACATAGACAGATGAGAAATTGTGAACTGGAAGATTGTGTTGCGTCAGTTTTCTAAGTAAGTCTAGCCAGCTTGTTTAGAAAAATCATCATTCGAAATGTTGGCTATTATGTAGTGTAGAACAGTGACACTCATAAATATTGATATTTGCATAGTTTTGCACACCAAAAATAAAGGAGTTAGACTGAAGAATACTGTTTCAGGAGCGGTTAATTTCCCAGAAAATCTATATTCGAAATGTAGGCTTTGACTTGACCTCTGACACAATTTGAAAATACCGGTATTGACAAAAATAATCTTACCACAGACTGACGGAGGATAATAGAAATATACACTCCTGATCAAAAATTTAAGACCACTTGAAAAATTTTTATAAGAGACTGTTTGTCATGGATACATTATAAACTTTTTCTTACTTAAGGTTACTAATTCTATAATCTAAAAGGTTATGTAGACAAAAAGTTATAATCCAATCAATTTATTCAGAAATGGACATTTTTTATAAAATGAAGTGTTTTACACTTGATCACAATTATAAGACCAAGGGGTATAAATTGTTAGATCTAGGGTAATTCCAATGTTTTTAGTTCAGTTAGAGATTAGCAATCCCTGCATAAAGGTGTCACCATGCCTAAAGCAAGCAAACTTACCGAAGTTGAGCTTGCTTGAATTCTCGATTTCCATAATCAAGGTTTGTCACAGTGGGCGATCGCAGCTAAGGTAAATCGCAGTAAATCTGTGATTTGCAACTTTCTAAAGGACAGTATGAATTATGGAAACACAAAGTCTACTGGTAGCCCCCCCCCAAACAATTTCTCAGGCATTGAGTAGGAGAATAAGACGGGTTGTTGTGAAAGGCAATGAACTTTCTTCTAGTCAAATTAAGGCAGCCACAGATGCTGATTGCAGTCCAGTAACCATCAGACGACACTTATGACAAAAAGGCATGGTAAATAAAAAGCGCAAACAAATTCCTCGGCTGCTTCCACTTCACAAAGTGAACCGTTTAAGGTTTGGTCGTGAATAACAAACATGGGACATTGAGAAGTGGAAGAAAGTCCTGTTTTCTGATGAGAAAAATGCAATCTTGATGGTTCTGATGGCTTCCAACGATATTGACATAACAAAAACATGCCTCCTGATATTTTCTCCACACGTCATAGTGGTGGAGAGTCCCTAATGGCATGGAGTGCTTTTCTTACAGAGGGTCGATGGAGCTCCAGGTGGTGCAGGGTCGTCAAACAGCGGCTGGTTATGTTAGCATACTACAAAAAGCATCGTTGGTGACGGAGGGCCATTGTTTGTGTGGGGATGGATGGTTATTTCAACAGGATAATGCTGCAATCCACGCTGCATGCCGGACCTTGACCTTTCTATAAGAAAATGGGGTTCATCCCTTGAGACATCCTGCATGCTCACCGGACTTGAACCCAATTAAAATTGTTTGGGGATGGATGGCAAGAGATGTTTATCGAAATGGTAAACAATATTCAACAAAAAATGAACTTCGTGAAGCTATCTTCAGAAGCTGGAGCAATATTCCTCGCAGCTTTATGGAAACACTAATTTCTAGCATGCCCCAAAGAATTTTTGAAGTCATCAAAACCAGTGAAGATAGAACTCATTATTAAATTTGGTTGTTGAATGTTTTCGTACGCTTTTCGTACAATTTCATAGAATTTTTGTCTCTAGTCTTATAATTTTGATCAAGTGTAAAACGCCTCATTTTATAAAAATTTCAGTTTCTCAATAAAATGTTCAGATTATAACTTTTTGTCTACATAACCTTTTTGATTATAAAATTAGTAACCTTAAGTAAAAAATGTTTAAAAATTTTCCATGAAAAACAGTCTTTTTAAAACAATTTTCAAGTGGTCTTCAATTTTTGATCAGGAGTGTAGTGTTTCACCAATTTTCGGCGCGCTTAATGGCTACCGAAATTCGAAAATATTCGAAAAATCTTATACTTAGGTACAAGTACGTAACTAACACAGCCACAAGGTTAGTCGTTTGCTATAGTTTATCACTTAAAGAAAGACCAGATTCATTATATTATTCATTGTATGAAGAATACAATTGTGGCACAAGGCTAAAGGGGGAAGAGGGATGAGGTTGGGTGTCACTAACTATCCTAAACCTAGCTAATTTAATTTGCGACTCATTCATTCATTTCAATTCACGCAAACACCACAAGAATTTATTTATCTCCATTCACCCAAAATACACCACAATACCTCATATGCTCAAAATGGTGGTTTTTCTACTAAAACCTACCATGACATAATTTGTTTCTAATTTAGACAAATATCTTTTTGGCTACTTTTTATTTTTTTCTTATATATATATATATATATATATATATATATATATATATATATATATATATATATATATTGCATGGAATGAAGTGGGGTGGATGAATCCAGTAACGAAACATTCAAACTAAAAATAAAATATATTAGTAAGACTCGTCTATCCAACTGAAAAAAAAATTTAGAGAGACCGCTGTATTCTGCTGATAGGCAAAATCAAGACGCCGACTCGTTAATTGTGAGGGAAGAAAGAAAGAAATTGTGGAGAGGGAAAATCAAAAGTTGACCAAGTCAAAGATCAAAAATGGATTTAAAAAAAAAACAAATTGGAGAGGTTGGTAATCTTAACATGGATCATTAAAAGAAAATGCCTAGACCTCACCGGGAATACCAATTACTCGTATCAATTAGGCAAACAAGAGTGTAGCCTAAACAAGGGAGAGGTCCAACAAAAAACCGCCCCGTTGTATCAAAAAGGGCGCTAAAAAAGAAAATCGAGGCCCATTCGAGCAGACCAGGTTCGCTGCTTTTACCCATCTTTCAATGAAATCTACCGATAGAAAAAAATTTTCTATCAGTTCTTAATCTTGAGCTGATACCGTAAGAATCCGACTAGATGCTAATGAGAATAACGTTCGTAACGTAAGATTTCTTTCATTCGAGTCGTCCACACTACCATCCTTGCCACGACTAGCAGCGTCTGAAACCCAAAGAAGGCCCAAGTGCCAAAGCGTATAAGTTAATATAATTATTTATAACTGATGTTAGGGTTCTTGTCTAGACAATAGTCGGCCTTCGAATTCGCTGTGAATTCAGTTAAACGATAACATTCATTCAATTTCTGATTGTAACTGAAAGTGTTTTGATTAATTTTGAGGTCTTTCTAATGTGACAACTGAACCATTCGCGATCTGTAATTAATTCACTTGTATTCTTTCACCACTCGAGTACTTCCTATGACCAGAGGGCGCTTCCGTCAATTGATGTATAGATGCACAAAGCTTTCAGACCTCTTTCGCCAACGCTTTCTCACTGGAATATTTCCAAGTTCAGACGACATTTTAGTTGATGAATTAGCGTTCAGTTCGGTAGCAATTATTCTCTTATCAGTTAATTGCTACTTACGAAATTGCAGTCTCTAAGATTTTCACGTAATCTGTCAACGCTTTGCTTTTTTTGTTGCTGTTTTTGTTTTGTTTTTTGTTGGTTTTTTGTTTATTTTTTTTATTTTTTACTGGCAACGTTCGATCTTCATCTGTCATTTAGATAAATGAGAAAATAGCCAAAAAACAAAAATAATGAATGAAAGTAATTCATGTGACTTTATGGAATAGCATGATTGTATCTGACGAAAGCAAAATGTTTACGGACCAAAAAGGATATTAAATGTTATTTAAGTATATGAATAGATGCAATATTTATATCTTAGTTTCATTGGCTATTACGAAGATACCAAGCGAGGTGACCAAGACTGGTGGTTTTGCTTTGATTGATTTGTTTGTTTATCAACTTCTTAAAAGTCATTTAATACCGATATTTAATTTTCTTGAAGCTTTGAAGTAAGAAAAATATTATTCTACTTTCACAACTGAGTACATGGTAGATGATAAGCGGCATTTATGCGTTTCTATGGACATAATTACTAGAGGCGGTAATATGTGTGTTTTTGTGTTTTGCTGAAGTTATTTTTTGAAATATAGTTTGATTTCTTTAAGAAATCGTAGAATATTATATGAATTAATGTCATGAAAGAGTTCTTTTATGTTCGTTGTTTGATTGGTTGATTTTGTTCAGTGCCATATTTAATACCGAAATCTAAATATTTTGCACACAATTTTATGGCTTCAACTAAATATATTTTGAACGCAATTGTATGCCTCGAATTACAGATAAAATGCATTTTTAGTCATTTTGCTATAAAATGTATTGCTTGTTATTTTGCTTTAAAAATGTATTCTTGGCAATTTTACTATAAATTTGTATTGCTGGTCATTTTTTATATAAAAATGTATTGCTGGTATTTTTAATATAAAAAAGTATTTTTATACTTTCATAGTGCTTTGTGTTTGGAGGTTCACTGTTTGACCATAGCTGGGACCCTGGCAAGTGCTTCATCCAGGATCAGGATGGAACAACAGCAATTAACTGGTGGATCCACACGTTCCTCAAAAGCTTCCATCTCCCGATCCGGTTTCTTGCCGCCGGATATAGTTCGTGGTTTTACGTCAGACAAGGTTAATAGTTACCTCACTGTAGATCAACAGTCATCAACAATCTAATTTTGAAGACCTTTATTACTGCAAGATTTCTACAAGCAATTCCACACTTGTAGCCTTGTAATAGACTAGGATAAGATTAGTAAATTCAAGGAATACTGTTGTAACTAGGAACTAAGGAAATGCCGTTTCAACTATTGTTCACACACGGAAGTACCGTGTTGGCAGGAGTATATCATTTCTGCCAGCAGAGAAGTAACCAGACTAAATCTGTGAAGTCGTTATTATTACGTACCATTTTACCAAGTTGTGGCAGTTACCAGAAATAAAAGGTTGTCTTGAGGTACTCCAGAATTGTGGTTTTGTAACAGACTAAGCTAAACTTAGGAAATACAAGCGTTGCACTCCTGCCGTAGAAGAATTGTTAACTAACTTGCCTCAAAGACCGTTAATGCATCACAAGTTTCGAACTTCACTGAGTGATCCATCTACTGACCTTGTGCCCGTCTAAACTCAGAATTAAAGGCCAAAGACATCTTGTTTTGAAGTAGTATCACATAGTAATAACGCAAACTTTTACTACAGTAGTAAATTCGATCATCACTGAGTGCTCCAGACTTGTGCCAGACTAGTGTGAGATTAATAAATACAGTGAACGGCACGGAATAGGAAAGTTAGTTCGATTTTTCTCTTCGCTCCATACTTGTGACCTTGTGCCTGACTAAGCAAAACTCAATTACCGTGGAACAATTGTTAACTAATTCGTCTCATAGACCATTAACATCATTTCACACTTCAAGGTGACCTTCACGGGAATATCCACCCCCACTTCATTTGGCGCGAGATTTTAACTATTGTCTCTCTCACACCAAAACCAGCCTGAGCAGAATCTCTCCTGTTTTAGTATTTGCTCAATTAAACCATCAGAAAACTTCACCTGTCTTAAAGAATTGATTTTCTAAGCGTAGCTTGGATGTGGCACAAGGCCGAAAGTATGGGGCATCCAATGAGGAAAGAACTCACTACTCAGTCGTAATTGTTCTAGCGAGACAAGCTTCCTAACCATTACGCCACGCCGGGGTGCCTGTCTTAATGTATATTGTAAATTTAAATCACTTTTATTAATTTTTTTCGTTTTTTTTTTCTTTTAGCTGCTACATACATTCAACACTTATTTCCTAGTATTTTTCTTTCTTTTTTTGTTTTAAACCTTCTGTTAATAATTGCCATAGTAGGTGTATATATATATATATATATATATATATATATATATATATATATATATATATATATATTATTTATACGTTATTTTTATAGATAAAAATATTTCAGTAAATGCTCTATTTATAATAAACAGTATTAACAACATTTACCAGACTGAATGTCCTCCGACACTTTTTTTTTGTAATTTAACCTTGCTAACCAAACACTTCCTCTATAGCTAAATGGGATATCACGTCAGGCTATATGGTGGTTCCGTCGGAGGATACAAATTTTTCTTTGAGATTTCTCGGACATTCAGGTTGTTAATACTGTTTAGTATAAACAGAGGATTTGCTTAAATATTTGTATCTATAAAAATAATGTATAAACAAAAAATCTATTAAAGTAATTGTTGGATTTAATCCATTTCATTATATATATATATATATATATATATATATATATATATATATATATATATATATATATGCGCATGCTAACGTCTTCATAATTTATTTTCACATTAATTGTTTATTCTCGAAGCCTATACATTCAATGGAAGTTATTCAACCGTGATTTACTGAGCGGTGGAGTCTGTCCACTTTCCCAAAGCCGTCCAGTGCATTCTGTTGAGGTTTCTTCTAGACTCGATGAATTACTTAATTATATATATATATATATATATATATATATACACACAGAGTGTGATGGGTACCATTTTATATTTTTAATTTTGCGCATGCGCTTTGCTTGTTTTTGATTTTGTCACCTGCCCAATATAGTAGGGTCGGTTGGACACCGTCTGTGAGAAAAAGAGCACTATGACGTAATTCTACGAACATTTCAGAGTATTTGGGTGTCAATGTGAGCACAGTGTAAAGGGTTCAGAAAGAGATGGATGAGTCTAATGGTGATTACAAAAGGGCATCAGCTCGGATAACTCACTCTAACCATTCTGCTAAATAAAAAAACTCCCGAATTTGTTGGTGACGGCCTCAAATTCAACACGGAGGCCTACATCAAGTGCCTTGAGGCGGTAGTGCTACCCTGGGACAAGAGGGCGGCTGGTGGAAAACACTATGTCTGACAACAGGACTCTGCGCCATGTTACACAAGCAATAGAACACAACCATGGCTGTCAGACAATTTCTGTGACCACATCACCCCCCTATATCTGGCCTCCTAACTCCCCAGACTGCAAGCCTATTGATTATTATGTGTGGGGTACAGTTGAGCGAGAGACCAACAAAACTCCTTGTAACACCAAAAATGAACTGAAAGCAAGGATTATGGCAGCATTCACCAACTTAAACAAGTAGACTGCCCAGAAGTCGTCTGGTGGCCGTGGATGAAGCCAAGGGTGATTTTATTTAATACATTTACTCTTCAGTTTTTCAAGATATTTTTGTGTAATTTTGGTAAATATATCTGTTAAAATGAAATGTCAGTGGTATTTTCACATTTTGCATAATTTAGACAACAATTTATCCATCGCCTGAACATATATTCGTAGTTAAATCAGAAAGTATAGACAGTTTTGAAAATTCGCGGTAAAATCAACAGAGTCGCTGATATACAATACCATCTGTTCGCATGGGGTGTGTGGTAACTAGCCGTGTGCAGTTCAGTCGAGAGGTATGGAACAATGAGGTCATCCTAACAACACATGGGAGGGTACTTTCTGTACGCAAAGAGAATCAAACCTGCGGAAACCTATCGCCGGATGTTGGTACTGTACGGACACGCATCATGGTTCAACGACAAATATGAGTGTGTAGAACAAGTGTAACGGACGAAAGCCGATCTAGTCACCCATCAAAATCGCGTACGCATGAACAAGTCTAGAGGGTGGATGCCTTGATCAGGGAGGAACGACAAATCATGTTAGCACAAGTGACAGCAACCGTGGGCATCAGCTGCACAAGCCATAGGGGATAATGATATGGTGTACCGTAAGGTTTGTATCCGTTGCGTGCCCAAACAAGCAACCGGTTGAAGACGTTGCTCTATGAATAACCTTTTCAGAAGGCATGAAAAAACAGGTTGAACGATGCCAGAAGTGCATCGCCGTGCAGGGGGGGGGGCTGTATCAGAAAGTGACATGTGTCTTGGTTCTTCGTCACTATAAATAAAGATGTTATATGGAAACTGTCTTAACTTTTTTATTTACCCTCCTATTCAACTAGAAGCATCACTTTCGGATCGTCCCTCGTGTGTGTGTGTGTGTGTGTGTGTGTGTGTGTGTGTGTGTGTGTGTGTGTGTGTGTTTTATAATTCTAAGGTAATTACTTAATTTTTCATTGTCACTCGTGGACTGAGTTATTATTTAGTAAGTTTAGTGTTGTTACAAGGTGACTACTATATACCACCCAGATTGGATCGAACTCTCTACACGGCCGAAATACAAGTATGCTGACCACGCCTAGATGTCTAAGGTAATCTATCACGACTAATTAAATAATCGAAGATAAATCTGATTGCATGAAGTAGTCTTATCTGTTAAACTTTAATAGAACGATACTGGCTTCGATAGGATGCCACCATTTTGCACATATGTTATCAGTAAACAAATACATACAGTTATGCCGCAAACCGATATTCACTAAGTCTGTAACGAATAGAAACTGCAGGATTGAAAATGACGAGGTTGCTGTTGGTCACCAGTTTGGAGTGTGAGGAGTTATTCCTTGTTACGGTTTATTAGAATGAAAACTTTCAAAGTAAAATGAATTCAACATTTTCAAAAGAAATAAAATTCAACACCAGAAGTAATTTTACATATATATTTTTATATTAAAAAAAAAATCACATAATTCAAGAAGAACAGGGAACATATTACACAGATAGCTGAAAGTGAAAGAAAAAATATTTATAAGTTTTGCTGTTAGAAAATGTCAGGCGACCTCGGAAAATAAATTCTCCTAACCCTCTTTCCTCTTTAGGAGTGCCAGAAATTTCAACTACTACTTTTTTATACTAAGCAAAAGTTCCTTTTCATTGTCTTAAAACTAAGGGCATTAATAGTTCATTGTAATGACTCTGACCATAATTTTGACTTGAAGAAATCAGTTCTAATTAAAAGGGAGCAATTTATTAAGGTGGAAATATATAGAAAGTGCACTAATTTCTGCGTCTTCCACGGTAGATTTAAATCCAAATACATACAGTATTTTGCTTTTTTTTTTTTTTTTTTTTTTGACAAAATCACGGCTATTGCATTGTGGGATATTTAAAAATAATGGCAGTAAAACCAAAAGCAAAAGTACTAAGAAGCTGAAGTCGTTTCGGCCGTACATCAAGACATCGCACAAGAGACATTTAAAATTTAGATTTAAAGTTGAGCCTCCCCGCATCTCAAAATCTCTCTCGATGTTTAAATAAATCTGTTTATATTTTCGACACCGACCCTGACATTATTTAGTTCAAAGTTAAAAGGAGGAACGCATTACATTGGATTTTTTCCATATTGTTTTTATCATTTAACCCCCAAGCAAGGAGATAATGCCACTAAAACGTAATCGGTTACAGGTAGTAGAAAAGAATATTTTTAGTCATTCAATAGTATCTAGGATTCATTGATTAATCCTGGTATTATAAAAATCGAATTTTTGCTCTATACCTTTTTATGTTAAAAAAAATTGTGTTTTATATTACAATGAAATGGGATTATCTCTCAGAAGAAAAAGATTAGCAACAGAATAACAAAGTTGACGACTACAAAACCTATTTCAAGACAAAGGTGAAGCAAAACGTTCACTTAATAGACAAAAGTACCTGAATGCCTCACATGAAAGGCTTGAACAAATAAAACTGCAATGTAAAAAATGTCGGAGTAAAGAAACTAATTAATTAAACGGTTTATTTTGCGCGGGAAGTAATTTTGTCTAAATACTTATGCATATTTTATTTGTATAGATTATTAAAACAACTAAGGGAAGTAATCACTAATTTATTAACTTAAGTTTATTTACCTCCCTTCCCACTACAGATGGGACAAGAAATATATAAATAAATACAGGAAATATATAAATAAATATACATTAATAGTTATTATATGGTTTAATTGTTTAATATTTGCAGTATTTACAGAACAGTGCATAATATCGGAGGTAGAGTGTTTGTAGAGATAATCCGTGCGGATATATGAATCAACACTGCATGGTAACGATATAATAATAAGCTTAGCCTTGCCTAGACACCCCGCTGTTGTGACTTAACTAAGCAAGTAATTATCTACATAAAGTTAAAGAAATATACTAAAGACAGTTGAGAACTACCGTAAAAAAGAGTTAATAGATTCACATGCACTTTATTTATTTTTCTACAATAATATTCACCCTATACAAGGCCCATGAGCCACTCAAGAAGGTTGTTGCTGTGTGAGCGGTAAGATTAATAGTTAAAAGTTGTAGTTTAGAATGATATGTAGGAGAGATAATAATTAACCCTAGACATAAACAGGCTGAGATTATAAAGGTCGAGGAAGCACTCTGTTGGGAGTCGCTTCCACAAAGTAGCATTTCGTGGGAAGAAGCTACTGGAGTGGAACTTCCTTCTTACTAATGGAATACAGAGAGAATGAAAATGATTCCACTCAGTGTGCGTAGCGTGGCGGTTCTTATTTGTGAGGGTTATAGTTGAATGTAAATGAAGAATGTGATGAAGGCTTGCAACGTTTCATCTTTACATTCAAAGCACGGGGCCTCCCTAAGAGGAGCCCCGTTGATCGCAATAGACGGGGGTCCGCTCGAAGATCAGGAAACATCGCTGGTTTGGTTTTCGAAGCATCCAATCTAACCAACCAGTTTTATCTCCCACTGAGCTCGGTCGGAAGCAAAATAAGAATGCCAGAATCTTTCTTCTTTTATGTGTTGTATACCTTCAGAACGTAGACGATCATGGCCCTCCACATTTTCCTGTTCTTTGTAGCGCTTAATAAGTTTTGTCTTTTTGTTATTTCTCCCAAACCTTGTTCCACCATCCAAGGCCCATCAAGTATGTCACGTGCTGCTTTCCTCTGTGTCGCTGTCCTGTGAGTATCAGATTTTCCAAGCCCTTCTTCCTTATTATGCGCCCCAGAAATTTAAAATTCCTTTCCCTGATATTAAGTATGTTTCCTTTTCGTTTCTATTTTCTCTAAAACTTCGTTGTTGCTCACATGCTCTGTCCATAGTATCCTCAGCATCCTCCTGTAGAACCAAATTTCTGTTGCTTCTAGTCTCTTCATCATCTTTGAGAAGATTGTCCAGCTTTCTTTGCCATACAGGAGGATAGATATCGCTTAACAATTCAGTGATCTTTTCTTTGTTTCTGACGAAGTTTTTCTGTCTCTTAATACTCTGCTTTGCTTTTGGAAGGCATCTTTGGCTATCTCAATGAATCTTCGGATCTCAGTGTCACATTTTCCGTCCCCCTGTTAGAACACTTCCCAGATATTTACATTTCTCTACTTGTTTGATTTTATTAATCCCCACAATTGTAATTTCTATTTTCGGCTTATCCTCCTGCTGATAATCTTTTGTTCATCAATAAATAATAAAATCTTTTTTTCTTTTTCTTTTTTTTGCAATCAAGCCCCCAAATTCGGAATTTTAACATTGACTGGCTACAAGCTTTTACTGGATAACTTCTTTTCCGACTCACAAATGCACAACAAACTGACCAAGATATATATAATGAGATATAATATTCTTCCTAAAATAAGGATATTTCCTTTGTGGTACTAGTTAGGTTAACTGATCGGCTCGCTAAAAAAGCGAGTGTAGTGGAATGATTTTTAAAGCATAGTATTCATTACATCCTCCGTTCACCAGGAAATGTGTCAGAATTTTAAAACGTTAATTTGTCTCATTTTAGAAGGGATTCCTGTTCATAATATAAATTCAGTGTCAAACTGATCCCCGACTTCATAAACAGTTATCTGTACTTTGTTTTTATTTACAAATGTCAAGTTTCAAACTGTGCTTATGTACTTGATAATTAGGAACGGAGAGTAGAGGACAGGGGAGGATTTGACACTGCAGGTTTAGTGAATGCTAATCTACGTTGGAGGCACGGTGGAGTAATGGATAGCGGCTCGGATTAAGTATTAGTAAAGCCGAGTTCGAATTCCAGTCGAATCTATTACATTCACTTACGTGCTATAATACCCTTGGGAAAGGTGTGAATCCTCATCTAAGAGAGATGGGCAAATATCAGGACAGACCGGGTTCTATAGCCTTGGATACAAATCTCTGATGTCACCAATATGGGAGCCAGTAATAAGGAGTGCTAAAGAAAAGCAATGAATAGCAACAAAAATTGCTAAAAAATGCAATAATAATAACAGAAAAATTGCAATATGAACATTGATAAAAATTGTTGCTGAGACATTAGGTTTATAAATAAACAAATTCATACACAGATGTTCTCAAGGGTCCAGTGGATAAAGAGGTTGTTTATATGGCAGTCAAGATGAGGATAATGTAAGTAATCATAATACCTCATCTCAGAAATATAGACGTATTTTTATATATCAGAACAATTTTAAGATAACAACAATGCAGGGTAAAAAATAATTGTGTGACGCGATGTAATCTGACAAAGAGTAGCCGAGCTGTTGCACAAAACTCATTGACGATCGATGTTGTAATTGATATAGCGAAACAAGCTTGTAAAATATTACACCATGTCGAAGCGCTCAAGTCGTTGGTGTTATAATCATGTATAAATAGGAAACGTTGAAAATGTTGGAACACAGAAATTTTAAACTTTTAAATTTCATTTTTTTTGTGTCTGAGTCTATAGTTTGGCCAATTACATTTAGATTTTTTTTTTTTTTTGTTTATGTCTTATCATTTTAATTATTAAGTATCCTACATTGTGACAATAGGACATCGGCCAAGAAGATAGATAGATAGATAGATAGATAGATAGATAGATAGATAGATAGATAGATAGATAGATAGTGTTGTGACCAAGTAAATGGTTAAGAAATAATAAAAGTAGGGTTGCAGATATATATTAAACAGTAAGTACAAGAGAAGAGTATTACACGAGTGTGTGTCGGTTGACCCAGCGTTCAATCTATTCGACTGTTCCCCGAAGGCCTTCTCCACTACTAATTTATAGTAGGCAGAAGAGTCCTACACAGACTCTTTAGAGGGAGGACAGCACAACAGACAGACAGACAGATAGATAGATAGATAGATAGATAGATAGATAGATAGATAGATAGATAGATAGATAAAGATAATTAGATAGATATAGAGACAGGCGCTACAACCTCATGCCCACAAACAAAACGTCGCAAATGTCTTGCAAGCGGGACCCTCCATGCCACGTACACAAGTTTGAGTCATCCCCATGCCCTTCCTACTGTCGTAGTAAGAAGTAAATCCCACTCAAAAAGCTTCTTTCCGAGAAATGCTGCTTTATTGAACAAACACTGGAACGTTTTCCCACTCACTAAATTCGTCTTTTATTTTATTACGCTCATACAATACCACACATTAATCTTCACTGGCTCTTGGGCCTTGTAATTAGTATTAAAAAAAACTTATAGCAATATAATCTTCTCACTTTATTTATCATATTCGATCACGTACTGAGATAAGCTGAAATGTTTGAATAGTTTGGAAAGCTATAAATTATAATATTTGTCCAGTAAATGCACGGAGATTTCTACGCAAAAATCAATTTAGTAATTTATTAAAATTGATTTCTTTGGAATTGGTTAAGTTCATTGTATTTCAGAAATTTATGAGTTTAACAATATTTGACATGCTTTTTATACACTTGAGAGTTGCCCGACAGATAGTTATGTTTTAATGATTTAATGCCATGTAGAACCTTGCTGTCTGCAACAATAAGGACCACTTACAGTTGTAAGTAATCAATCTATGCACCAAAAGATACCAAGGAAAAAGCTGAATTGCGCTATTTTATGTTGTCTTTGTAGTTTCTATGTGGCATAGGTTCCATGTCGCTCATTAATTCCCGGAAAAAATGAAGGCAAACTTTCGACAAAACCCTTCTGCTTGTGACAAAGTTTAGTAAATTTCCCACCAGTGTCATGCTCTATTTAAGGGGTCAAATAAATCGCTAATGTGGCAGTGTCATACATTTCACAATTACGGTGTTGATACTTATCATTACGAACAGCAATCCTGTTTGTCAACTGCTATTTAATGTACCATGACGTGTTTTGTACATTACAAATAACGGACACTGGCTTTTATTTCTTGATGCTATTAGGTTGGTGCAAAAATAATGACGTAATAATGTCGTTTTTTGACGTTAAAAAATACGTCGTCAAAAAACGACATTATTACGTCATTATTTTTGCACCAACCTAATAATAGTTGCAACATTTCGGTTCGTCTTCATGGCGTCATTCTTCATTTTGTTTTATTTTATTCTTGCAGTTGATTCAATAAAGACTTCGTTTTCGAAATTAAAGGTTAGTGAATATGGCAGACACCTAACGAAGGTTGGAGATTAGAAAAGTAAAACAAATTTTATTAAAGAAATCGAGAATATATATCTGAATAAATCTCCGTTTAATGGTAAATATTCTTCTTAGAGAAAATTTATTTGCTTGGTTGAATAGAGAACGTGATTTTTTTTTTATGAATTTAAAATGACCATACTCTGTAAAAATAAGTTTCTTTTGTGTAAAATTTACTCCAAATATGCAATTTTTATGTAACTTTTTCTCCCGTTGTAAAACCTAAAACTTTATCCAAAATCAAGAATCAAGTCCCATATTCCGTCAAAAACAAAGACTTCTATCCGTTCAGAAATGAGTTCTCTCCCTTGGCAAATATCCATTGCTGATATTAATGGCGGATATTTATTGTTGACTTGAAGTTTTAACTGATTAGCACAGATAAACACAACTGTGTACTTAATGTTCGGTTCGTTTCTCTTCATCAAGCACATTTCGTTCCGTCCGGCCATATGAAAATGTCCAACTACGATTGTTTGTTATGAAATGCCTATTATATGCTCATATTAACGTTTTCAACACAAGGAAATAAGGAAGAACAAATATTCTTTTTTTTTTCTGTTCGTCTATTTCAAGCAATTTTATTTCTCCTAACTTCGTTTATTTTTTTGTGCTATTTCAGATGTCGTGGATGTGCAGGTGGTGTGATGTTTGAAGGCACCGAACGAGAAATCGGCGAGACGATTTCGAATTCCAGTGGAGATCGTTATATTCCCTTTCGCACAAATATCCTTGGGAAAGGTATGAACCTATCTTTTCCTCTCAGCTATGAGTTAAATAATGGGACAGACTGGATTCTCTAGCCGTGATTGGCAACCAGTAAAGGTGAAGGAAATCTTTGAATCCAAAACCGTATGTGCCCCAAATGAGGCACAAATAGGCCTGCGCATATAGATAGGTTTGGAAAGCATCGACAATGCTGAAGATGAGAAAGTACATTGATTTACAGTCGAACCAGCTCTGATGATTGTTGATAAAAGCAATACTGTTCGAGGTAACGACTCGTTGGAAATGTTTAGGCATTTTCAAAGTCTAGCTTAGGCTGGCAAGTGGTCATAAGATAAGTAGGTAAGTATTGCATCCATTACACAGTAGTATTCGAGACCAAACCACAGGTTGACATCGGTAAGAAAATACCAAGTAGTGGTTAACGAGCTAGTTTCAAAGATCAACTGGAGTTCAGGATATCCTGGCTAATCTATATTTTTGATTTTGTATCTTTATCTTCTATGTGACGTGTCCCTTCCGGACCTGGGAGATCATGGCTATCCACAACTTCCTGACCTTTGTAGCTATGAGTTCAGTACTCATTTGTTTCTAAAGAATTTTCCTGTTTCTTAAAGCTAAATTTAGTAAATATTAATGACACAATTGTTTTGTAAACGTGCTATCAAAATGACAGACCGAGGGTCGATCCCGAGCAAAGTCAGCTCCCCGCCACCATTAAGAACAGTGATACGTTCTGATGCGTGCAACAAAGAATGTGGGAACCCTTATTTCGCATTTATTTTCATGTGCCTTGTTCCATCAAAATGTGGGCGATCATGGCTCTCCACAAGTTCCTATCCGTCATAGTTCTAAACAATACTTGGCTCCTTTGTATCCCTCCCTATTATATCTTCTGTTATCCTTTTACGCGTCTTCATAAGCCAGATTACTCGCAGTGTAATCACTGTTCGTTTTGCTTTGTCCTGTTGACTGTCAAAGTCTTCAGGTCCTATTCTCTCTTTATGTGTTCAATAAATCTTTTTCTGATTCTAAGAAAAAAGACACTTTTTTCAGCTGGAATATATTAAATAAAGAATTCGGTCAGAAAGATTAGTTTGTTAAGTCTTTTTTGCAATATAAACTTGGATGTGCTGGTGGTGTAATGTATAACGACACGGAATTGGAAATCGGAGTGCCAAGTTCCAATTCCAGTCAGGTTCGTTATATTTACTTATGCACAAGTACCCTTGGGAAAGGCATGAATCCACCTGTTCTTCCTCAGCTACGTTCTGTTTGGTGCGAATAAATTTAATTACAGTGGAACCTCGGTTTTCGAATTTAATTCCTTCCTGAAGGCCGTTCGTGAACCGAAAAGTTCGAAAAATGAAACAATTTTTCCATAGGAATCAATGTAAAATGGAATAATCCTCCCTGGACCCCGGATGATTGCTTATTCATATTTTACAACAGTATTTTGTGTACAAGTTCATACACAAAAGCAATGAAAATCATTTGATCTAAGAAAAGATAGACACAACTGAATAAAGAATAAAGCTGTGCTGAGGAGACTTGGTGGCACAAGTTGAGGGTGATGAGGAGGAGGAGGAGGAGGTGGGAGTGAATGGATGTTATTGTTTCGAAAGGGGAGTCCCCCATCTCCTCAATTTTCTGTTTCTTGCTAGCAGATTTTGCCTGGGACTCACTAGGCTTCTTTTTCACTAAAAACCTTTCTATTGAAACTTGCTTTTTCCCTCTGTTTCACAAGGTTACAGAAGTGATATATAGCACTTTCATTGAAAAGATTACTGACATGGCTTGCTACTGCCTTATCAGGGTGATACATTTCAACAAAATTTTCACTTTACTTTCAGGACTTGGTACATTCGCCCTTCCCTCCTTTTCCTCCGGAGATATCTCCTCAAGAACCTCCTTCTGCTGCTTCTTCTGAAAGATTTTGAGTTCATCAGTAGACAACTCGGTGTTCCTCCACCATCTCTTCGACGTCATCACTGTTGACTTCCAGACCCATGCTTTTGCCCAGATACATACAATTTCAGTAGGCTGTATCTCAATTCCCTCGAAATCTCCCTCTGCAACACAGTCTGTCCAGAGGTTCTTCCAGGCTGAGTTCAAGGTCCTGCGAGTCCATCTAAGTCTTCCTTCTGGGTTATGTATGTTCTTTCAGGCATTTTCTTCCCAAAAATAGTCCAGTTTCATCACAATTAAACACTCGCTGGGGGATAAAACCTTCAGCATTCACAGACACACCAAACGCTTTTAGAAACTCTTTTTTTGTTAGCACTTGCATCCTCTCCATGAAGAACCACACTGTTTATGCCACTTCGCTTCTGAAACTTTTCAAACCAGCCTCAACTAACCAGACATCATTCTCAGAACTTGTACCTGGGATTTTCTTGAGCAAATCCTGATGCAAATGTTTCGCTTTCTCACAAATTATTGTCTACGAAATACTGTCACCGGCCAACTAATTTCCGTTAACCCAAATCAATAGCAACTTTTCCACTTTTTCTAATGTCTGAGATCTTCGCTTGATTATCACAGTCACTCCTTTGGCAAGCTTAGCTTCTTTTATTGTATCCTTTTTCTTAAGAATGGTACAAATCGACGACTTTGCTAAGCCATACTGTAAAGGCAGATGTGAAACATGAACCCCAGTCTCATGGTTTTGTATAATCTATTTCTTTGCTTCTATTATTGTTCTCACTATTTTTTCTTTCCGCTTTTCTACTTTCACTGGCTTTTTTAGATTCCATGGAATACTTTAAAAAATAAAGAATTAATGTACAACACAAGATATACCGGCAAAATCAGGTGGCAGTTCTTAGCGTATATGCTCTGAATGCGGGCTGAGACAAGACTGGTGCCAATCACACCACACGCCCAGCCACTCAGTGATCACGTGCTGCCCGCGTGTTGTTAGCTTGTTCGAGTTATGGTGCAACAAACGAGACAATTTTTAGTTCGAAATTTTGTTCAACAACTGATTTGTTCAAAAAGGGTTCCGTTCGACAACCAAGGCTCCACTGAATTAGACTTTATGGAAAATGCGATACCGAAAACCAAACGCGCATTGGCATAGCGAAAGATGCCCTTTCCAAAAGCAAGAAACAAGGGAAAAGAGTGCTGACTTGCTGCTTAATATCAGTCCTTCTATAAATGGCTGTAAATGCTGGACAATCTTCGCACAAATGAAGAGAAAACTAGAGGCAACAAAAATATGGTTCTACAGAAGGATGCTGAGAATACCATGGACGGAGTATGTAAACAACAAAAAAGTCTTAATGAAAATGGAAAAAAAGACATACTATAATTGCTGAAATTTATTGGACATTTAATGAGAAATGAGGGCTTGGAGAATTCAACACTCACAGAAGATAAAAGAAATAGGGGGCTGCAGCGGCCCACTGACATAACGCAATGATGGCAGAAGGTGAGGGGAGACTTAACAAAAGGAAAAACGTTGCTAAGAGTTACAATGGATGGGAAGTTGTGGAGAGGCATGATTGGCCACGCATTGAATGGACACGGCACAAAGAAGTCGTCCTTGGAGTAACTCTTACTATACAATCCTACAGTGATCAATTGGCAAGTTTAATGAAACATTGGAGCAGAAATACTCTTTATCTAAGTAGAAAAATATAATATCACTCGACCGCATGTTGCAAATACGACGCATCATATGAGTATGGAGCTGATTTATTCTTTCTTCTTTAAATTGTCACTTGTTTGTTCCATAAAACACTTATTGTCTTCGAAATGGTTCTAAACATGTAAGATAACAAGATTCCTCAAATCATAATTGGAATCGTTCTTTTATGATGAAATACACAGTTTGTTGAATGTCGATCATATTAATTTATATGAATTAAAGCTTTTGCCAAAAACTGTTGGGTACTAGGTTTAAGATTATCTGGCAAAGCTACAAGGGTAGGGCACCTAGTGAGAATCAAAACTGATATTAGAATTGAATCTATCTCACTGGGAGATCATCTCTAGCTTATTTTAGCACAACGCCACACACTTCTGTAACCAAGTGAGAATAGGACTTATTACAGTAGTAATGGTCTGCTAAGCAAGCTAACCACTGTTCCTCGGCAAAGCATTTAACCGTTTTTTTTTTTATAAGGTATTATCTCAATTGTACTATACTAACATCTCCCAACTTATTACCCTATTATTTTTTTTTTGGCGGGGGGGGGGTTCTTATTTTTCTTCTTATTTTATTTTTCCACATTGATCACTAGAGGCAAACAAAGTGTTTTTCAATACTAGTATTCACTGGTTGTAGATCAGTCTTAGTATTTGATACCCGCTCTGGGACAAAACAATCCGCTAATCTTTAGTATACAAGTAAAATCGGGGGGGGGGGATCTGGCTCGCTGGGCGAGGGTGCTTGAATTTAACGAACATATTTAATGCGTTGGTTGCGTATCAGTATCATTTTGAAGTGACATAAATATCGATTTAAGTCTCCAAACTTGTCTTTTGCATGTTAAACCTAATGTTTATCTACGCAGAAACAGATTAACTTATACGATGTTCGTCTTTCATAGAAGACTGATCAGCATTGGATTATAGACAATAAATAATAAATTACGTTGGATAAATGTTAGGTTGAATCGTAGATAATTTCCCTCCTCATGTATGAAGAGAAGACTTCAGACAACAGAGATGTGGTTCTACATAAGAAAACTGGGAATAGCATGGACGGAGCATGTAAGCAACGAGTAAGTTTTATGGAAAATGGAAGGGAAAAGAACAATGATGCATAAAATCAAAGAGAGACACCTGAAATTTGTTGGATACATAATGAGGAAAGAAGGCACGGAAAAATGACACCACAGGATAAACGACGAGTAAATCACTTAACAAGTAAATGAATAACAAAAGAGAGGCGCTACAAGTAAATAGGAAGTTGCGGAGAACCACGATCATCCACGTCTTGAAGTGACACAGCACCGAGAAGTTATGCGCCATAATTTATTAGTTTGGTGCAAAAATAATGACGTAATAATGTCGTTTTTTGACGTTAAAAAATACGTCGTCAAAAAACGATATTATTACGTCATTATTTTTGCACCGACCTAATAACTTGTTACCACTTATCAGGAAGCTATTCGATATCTTTCCGCGGGTTTTGGTATGAAAAAGGTTTTGGCGAACTCTTGATTCTTGTTTTGATTACAGAAAGTTTTCCCTATCAAAAGATTTTCCAGCGATCGTGAAAGTTAAGAATTGGTTGATGCAAGGTGAGAGCAGAACAGACCAACTGGCTTCCAAAAGTTGTTCATCTTTGCTTATCATAGTGTAGTACAATATTTTCTCTTTAATTACTGTGTACGCTAACATTGCCATTCAAGGACTAAGTTATGTTAGTGTACTCCAAATTTATTCTTAACACTTAGAGATTACGATACATTCGTTATTATATTCCCTAAAACGGAAATTATTCATGAGTCTGCCTAAGAGTATTGAATGGACACGGCCCAAAGAAGAAGTCCTTGGAGTAACTCTTACTATACAATCCTACAGTGATAAATTGGCAAGTTTAATGAAACATTGGAGCAGAAATACTCTTTATCTAAGTAGAAAAATGTAATATCACTCGACCGCATGTTACAAATACGACGCATCATATGAGTATGGAGCTGATTTATTGTTTTTTCTTCAAATTGTCACTTGTTTCTTCCATAAAACACTTATTGTCTTCGAAATGGTTCTAAACATGTAAGATAACAAGATTCCTCAACTCATAATTGGAATCGTTCTTTTATGATGAAATACACAGATTGTTGAATGTCGATCATATTAATTTATATGAATTAAAGCTTTTTGCTCCAAACTGTTGGGCACTAGGTTTAAGATTATCTGGCAAAGCTACAATGGTGGGGCACCTAGTGAGGATGAGAACTGGTATTAGAATTGAATCTATCTCACTGGGAGATCATCTGTAGCGAGGATCAGACTTATTACAGTAGTAATGGTCTGCTAAGCGAGCTTTCTAACCACTGTTCCTCGGCGATACTAAGTGATACGAAAATTTCGGCTGCGAAGTGTGACAACAAAGGGAAGAAACACACGTTGATATTTTTCAAATAACAAATCACTTTAATGTGTAGGCGATCCTAACACCCGACAGTTTTCTTTATTTTATCATATGAGAGTTACCATATATTGTTGGGAAATAGAGTCAACTGGTTCGCCATTGCCCTCTCCACAATTTGCAATTCCTTTTTCTTTATTATTTATGAATTGTCATGACTTCTTGAGACGATAGTGGAATGGTTTCCCATTGTATTTCCACAGTTTAGAATTCAGTGTTTTCCTTTTCTTCTGAACATGGGCGATCATGGGTCACCACAGTTTCTTATTCTTTATTATGTGTGAATTGCCATTCATAATGGGGAAATATAGTGGACTGGGTCCCCGTTGCTTTCTCTACGGTTTGGAATTCAGAACTTTCATTCTCTTAGATTGGTTTCCACCAAGATTAGATTGGTTTACAGCGATTTAAGCTATAACTAGTGCGACAAGAAAAAGACGGGTTCATGCTTTTCGCTATATAAAATTATACTATAATCCATATGATAACTTTATAAGTTACAAAAAACAAAACTCCCCTCAATAATAGAAAGACATAAAATGTCCAGTTCCCTGAAAAATTAAGAGACGATAACACAATATTCAGTCAATGAATACCGAATGTTTCCTGGATGGAAACGGTTAGTTTCACCTTTGCCATTACCATATTTCAGTCTCTAAGCATTTACTTACTAGGTGGACTCTTAGAGGCCTTACTGGTAATGCATTTGATGAATTTTAGGCTCTTATAGCATACTGACCCTTTTCTTGCCTGTGGTTTGAGTTACGTGAAGTGAAACAGGATATTGAGAAGTGATTTGAAGACAATCAATAACGCTTTGGTTTGAAGATTATCGCAACATGTCCCTCTGACATCTGACTATAACTGTAATCTATTATATTTGGTCACGTTATGTGACCAAAGATATACGAAACTGCTAACTAAAATGTGAAGGCAACGTGACTCGCTGTCTTTGCCCGCTTGTCTAATGGTCTGCAGACCAAACGATTGGAGGCAGTTGATAAAATCCTAGCACAGAGGCATTATTTCTTAGTATTTCTCTCTCCCTTCGAATCTCTGACAAAAGAACGTAATTTTTTCTTTCATAAGATTCCTCGAACATTCAGGCCAGTAGATGAAAATAAATAAATATACTGTTTGATAAATAAACAGAGCGCCTACTCAATAAGTATATATATATATATATATATATATATATATATATATATATATATATATATATATATATATATATAGTTGGATTGATGTGAGTTTGTGACCCTGGATTCCACGCTATTTGCGATGGTCAGGGTTTGTCTGATGATCGCAAACAGTGTGAAAACCATGGTCACAGACTCACATCCATTCAGCTAAATATGTTAGCTCTATCACTGATATTAAGCGCTTTCCAATAAGTACCAATAAGTATATATAATATATAAATAATATATATATAAAAATGCATATATATATATATATATACATACACATTACACACACACACACACACACATATATATATATATATATATATATATATATATATATATATATATATATGGTGCGATGAGTAAATCGTAGCCATTCTATATTTTTTTAATTTTGCGAATGCGAATTGCTGTTTCCTTGATTTTGTCACAGTATAGTTGGGCTCTGTCTGTGAGAAAAAAGAGCACCATGATGCAATTGACAAATTCAGAAATTTAGAAACGCCATACTGTACTGCGCCGGAATCCGAACATTTCAGAGTGTTTGGTGCCAATCTGGACAGTGCAGAGGATTCGGAAATAGTTGAATGGTATATCCAACCAACATAATAGTGTTTGGAACGATCACTAATGATGGCGACGTTACGCCTCCATTAATCTTCTTACAGGGCCAGTGGTAGGTCATCGTTCTGTACTACAATATGCATCTTCACTCCAGATGTCATTTCACATATTTACCTGCAGTTTTATCACCGGGTCGTGGAGGTAACACCGAGTGAGGTCGTCTCTCATGTGATTTCAAATGTTTAACATACCCAACTTTCGACAGTAAGATATGACTACATACATACATACATACATACATACATACATACATACATACATACATACATACATACATACATACATACATACATACATACATACATACATACATACATACATAGTGGCCGTGTGGTTAGAACATAGGCTTTGCGACCAAGAGACCTGGGTTCGATTCTCTCTATGGTCGATTTTTCAGAAGGATTCCTTGATGTTTTCTTTAGCCTTTCGATATTGCCTGAAAACGTTATCATGGTCTTTACCAAAGATAGTGTCTTCACCACTTGGCACTGTTGAGTTTGTCATCAGGGTATTTGTTTAAACATTACATATGTATATTCGAACGACAGCTAGCAAACAAGTGATTTGAGTTCGATCCTCCCATGCTTCTTCGTCATTCTTGCTTCGTAGCAGAAACCCGGGATTAGACTCTCAAACTTATTTAATCTCCTAAAGCTAACTATTAAAATACATGTGTTCAATTTAAGTAAAAGTTAAAATGGGTTCTTTTTATTTTAATTGCCGATTTTGTTAGAAACAAAATCGGCCAGTAACATGAAATAATGAACGAATTACGATCCCTTCCAAACAAAAGATAATTTACTAAGCTTAGCCTAGTTTTTAGTGATCTAACCAACGTCGGGTACCCTGTAAGAATCGAACTCTTTATCTCATTTGCTGTCTGTTGATTACTCCATGTCGAGAGGACATTGCACTAACCTAATGTTTTGATAAGCTTTGCCACGAAATGATTTGAACAAAATTGCAGTAAGGAACTATACTTCCCACTTCACCGTCTGCAAGCGATTTGTACGGCGTCAATCTTTAGAAGACATATTGACTGTCACCCAGGCGACGCCCGCCATAACAAAGCAACAGTTCGGAAATCAATAGCAAACAGTATATAACCAACATATTGCGCGTGTATGTTTCTGTGCGTATGTGTGTGCTCGCGTGCACAGGTGTGTTTGTGAAAAGGTTGATGGCAGTGGGAAGTTAGCAGGCTTTACAGACCATGGGTAATTCATAGAGTGTGCATGCATCAGAAAAATCACTGAAAGGTTAAGTGGATGTACGCATGCGTGAGACTTCGTTCGAGCGGTTCAGCGCGTGTCCGCTGTATACGCGTTTCCTATACAAACGTTACTCAAAAAAACAAAAAAAAAAAAACAAACATCGCCCTAAAAATGATAGGCGTAAAATCCATACTCGACCTACTTGGAAATTTTTTATTATTTATTTCTGAGTTGTTGTTAATACGAAAGCCAATATTTATCAATCATGATTAAGAGTTGTGATACACTATATATATTATGGATATACGGAGGTACACGCACGCTCGCACCTGTTATGCGTATTAATTTCGATCATAAACAGAGCATTGATTCATTAATTCTCTTTAAAAAAGCAAATTATTATTATTAAATTTTATTATTTTTCGATGCACACACACACACACACACACATATATATATATATATATATATATATATATATATATATATATATATATATATATATATATATATATATATATGTTATTTTTATGGATAGAAATATTTCAGTAAATGCTCTGTTTAAAAAATATTTATCGTCCTGAATGTCCGAAAAATCGCAAAGAAAAAATTTGTCCACCGACAGAGATCGAAACTGTATCCTCCACGGAACCGCCATATTGCATGACATGCTATACCATTTAGTTACAAAAGTAACGTCTACTTAGCAAGTTTAAACTACTATTTATCAACAACACTCTTTCTATGGTTTCTCTCGAACGCTCATATCTGCTCGGAGCGTATCTTAACGTAAACAAACGACCTATGAAAATGGACTATGTCCGACAATTATACGTTATTTTTATAGATGCAAATATTTAAGTAAATGTTCTGTTTATAATATATATATATATATATATATATCTTTTTAAATTTAATGAACGCGTTATCATTTTAAAATAAATAAATGAATGAACACACGACGTGAAGTGTATTGAGCACTTTTTAATATTATTTTTTAATACTACTGTTTCCTGGTGTAATTAAACCATTAACTTTTTATTATTATCTATCTATCCATATATATATATATATATATATATATATATATATATATATATATATATATATATATATATATATATATATATATATGGGTACAACCTGCGAACCACCGAACTGGAGGGGAGGAAGTTTGATTGGGTTCCCCGGCCGGGCAGTGCTTTGTGATCCTCGCTATCATGTCAACATTTGCTTTTTTTTCTACCTACACTTATATAAGTCATAAATTGAACTGACCACCGCAGATTCTTAAAGGATAAAATCATTCGCGTTATTCTGGGGTCTACTTTTTTTTACGTCCAAATCTCTGAATTTGTTTTGCTCATGCTAAGTCCCGAAAAAAAATCACAATATAAAATTCACTATATTTGGTCCATAATGTTGAATGTGTTAAATTATTTTTAAGAAGAAAACTTTTTAACAAGAATAATCTCAAGCTGTTTTTTTAAAAAAAATGTCGCAAAAAATGTGTTGATTTCTTTACGACACAATGATCCTTTATGGCATGTCTCTAAATTGTACATCCCGAACAACGCTAATAGCTTGGTAGGGAAATTTAGGATTTATCGGTTTTCTTTTTAATTGATTTTGATAAAACTTTCCCCAGCTGATTTACCCAATATGCCAACACCATTGTTAGGTTTTCATTATACTGTGTAACGTCCTTTATTTTTTTATTTTGATTTCAGATTCGACAGTTTTGGGGTGAACCACGCTAATGGCTTTTGAATGAAAATAGCCCATCTAGACATTTTGGAGAGGAAATGAAGGATAATGATACATATTAAGTATACCTTGTGTATATATTTAACAAAAAACCGTATTTACAAAAATCGATACGTTTATACACACAAAAAATTCTAAATTCTTTTAAAATGCTGGCGGTCATTGGATTATAGTAAGCTTTTCCATTTATGATTAATCAATATAGTTTTTATTTAATAACAATATCACCTAACCACTACAAATTAATACAGGATTATAATTTACAAAATTTAAAAATGTAAACAATTGTTATAAAAATTCATTATTCATCGAATATTTCATTCTTAAGACAATTATATTCATAATGTATCTTATTCTTAAAAACAGTTAATATTAATAATGTCTTAGGTTTTCTATAACTGGAGGTCCTGTTTTACAAAAACAATTGATGATTTAAATTCTCCAAGGACTTGTGTTTATAACTAATATGAATATTAAACGGTACAATAATGAATTTCTCGCAATTTTATAAAATCAAATAAGTAGTGGGGGTAACAAATGTAAATAAAATATATTTTTACCAAGATTTTCTAAAAAAAAATAAACATTTTAAAAAATAATTTCATTCATTTGTGTATAAGTCCTGAACATTTCATTAAAATCCGATATTTATCTGATTTTTTCAAGAATTTCCAAATCAATGCGTTTTTCACCACAAAAAGACGCTAAAATTTTCCATACTAATTTAGTCAGCTGTTGACGTAAGAAATATAAAATTTTTAAGGTTCTAAAAAGGATTAAAAAATATAATTTAATAAGGCAATAATCATTTGAACATTCTTCTTAAGTTCGGGGCATTTCTTTATCGTGTATACTCAATTTCAGTGAATCTTTGGAGGTATCTACATTTTATTACTTAAACCTCCTTTTTAGTGGATACCAATATTTGAATAGTCGCTCTCTCTTGTTTTCATACGAGTACAATTCTTAGTCAATAGTTACATACTTCAGACGCCGTATCAAGGACCTCTGAGCCAGAATCGGTGTTGTTTGGGTATCATCTGTTTTGTTAAAATCTTTCTCTCTTTCCTCTTCCCCCCCTTCTCTCTCTCTCTCTCTCTCTCACTGTCTTTCCTCGTCTCTGTCTCCCTGCTCTTCCTTCTCTCTCTCTCTCTCTCTCTCTCTCTCTCTATCACTCATTCATTGTTAGCTAACATTCAAGTCCCGCAAAAAAATATTGATTCTCCTTTGAGAACACACAGACATTAAAAAAAAACACACACATACTGCTGATAACTCCTGATGAGTTGACGAGGTAGAGTGTCCGTCTACGATACTCTGGAGTCGGAATGTTGAAGGTAATATCAATCAGCTAAGTAACAAACTTTATATTTGTATTAATTATATATATATATATATATATATATATATATATATATATATATATATAACTTGGTGATGTTCTTTTGCTTTCTTTATGTTTTTAACGATATTTTTAGCCAAGGCAAGGCTCAAGAGCCACTCAGCCTTACTAAATGAGCTTGTTTGTTTGAACGTATGGAAGGTGGAACTAAATGAAGTTTATGTATATACGTACATAACGTACGTAACGGTTGTCCCTAAACTTGAAGAGATTAAGATTGTATTGTTTGGCGAAATATCCACTTGGGAGTCTGTTCCATAAAGTAGCGGCTCTTGAGGATAAATTGTCCGAATGGAACCATCTTCTTACTAATGTAACATGAAGGGGATAAGGATGTACATATGACATGATGGCTCTTAGCTCTAAACGTCTGAACTAATAGAACTATGGAATGTTATAATTCAGATCAGGGATAGAGTAGCGATAGACTTGTGAGGTTTCGTTTATGGTAGAGGGATTGTAGGATGGGAAATAATTCATCACCAACAAGGCTGCATAAACACTTTTGGTCTAATTTAGCCATGGTTTGTATATATGAGTTCCACTTGAAGTGTGGGGTGAACACGAGTTCTACAAAACGCTCTAAGCAAGGAGACTTTTTGAGGGTGCAACCATTTATGACCGGTGATAATTTAGGGTGTGTTTAGTTATGCTGAAAAGTTACGAGTCTCCGGTTTGTAAGAAACATGAAAGTCACAAGTCAGTTTTTCTACCACTGAGCCGATTGAGCTAGGTCGGATGAGAGATCGGCTCTGTTCATCTCTAGTTTTGGAAATGCAACTTTACACTCTGTGGAATCATCTGCATGGATATTTCCTAAATTGTCCTTCACCTCAACTGAATAGCAGCCAAGGTTAGAGATTCCAAGGGAGAGAGTCCAGTCTCTCATGCTGTTTATCGAATTCTTGGATTTCTGTCCGAAAATAAAGCTCAGATTCGGCCAGAATTTAGACTCGACGATTACACGCCCATAACAAGTGTTTTACAAATACCATTTGTGAACAGTATATATGCCCAAGCGGAATACTTTGAAGGTTGTTGAGACATGATGTCAATGTAAGACATGGTAAAATTACTTGAACCTTTTGAGAAGTAAATCGTAAAACGCATTGAAAAAACAAAGGAACTGTTACTGGTCAAGAAGCAAGAAAACTGTTACTGGCAGAATGGCTATATATATATATATATATATATATATATATATATATATATATATATATTAGGTTGTTGCAAAAATAATGACGTAATAATGTCGTTTTTTGACGTTAAAAATACGTCAAAAAACGACATTATTACGTCATTATTTTTGCACCAACCTAATATATATAACATCCCGGTCTAATCGTAGACACAAGGACACTGACCAAAAAATACATATCCCTCATACACACGCCATGTTTGAATCTTAACATAGTGGATTTATGAAGGGGAAAACTTCTTTATAATATCCCCTGGTAATACAATCCCATCATTATCAACCTTTGGAAAATTTGCGGGGAGGTGGAAATATAATTGTTTTTATGGCTTTATTTGATCTTTTATTTACATATAAATTGAAGAAGTTATAGAAAGTCAGAAAGTGAGTACATTTTTTTTTGGCGGGGAGGCATCTCTTGATATATATATATATATATATATATATATATATATATATATATATATATATATATATATGGTGTCACACAAGAATGTACTCACTTTTCGATATTTGTAACTTCTTCATTTTTGTCTTTTTACAGATACATGCATATAATTTCATTTAATTAAACTGTCAATTTTCTTTGTAAATCAATAAACAATCAGTTATGTGCCATGCGTGATACACGCTTAGGCGATATTGTATCTTTCGAGATATGACTGACGAGGCAGATTTTTTCCCCGCAGTAGACAAGGCCTCTGGTCGGGAGATTGGAGATTTTGAGGAGTGTGAAACCTCTTGTTAATTGATGTTATTCCAAGACCTACCATATCCCAAGGTGATAGCATCTGTTAGGGTCCCATCTATGGGAACCCCCCTCAAATAAAATACTATGAATGTATAAAATACAGCAATATAATGACAAATAATACATATTATAGTAAAATGACCAGCAATACATTTTATCTGTAGTTTGAAGGTATACAATTGCGCATTATTTATATTATTCGGACTATTGTCCTCATCTTTGTTGCCATATTTATTACAACGTTTCGGCTGTTGTAAGCTCCGGCCTTCTTCAGATGGTTGGAATATCGAACTTACCCCTTTATTTCGCTCACTGGGGTAGACTGTTCTAGTACGACGTGCCATGTTTAATGGATGTCAGTTATCAGTTAGCTCCTGTTAATTTCTCCACTGCCTTAACCGGGTATTGAACTCACATTATTTGGGTTCTAACCAACGCCTTTATCCACTGTGCCATGTGTCCTCGAGGACATCCGTGTATGAATCTCTGAGTATTATAAACCTAGTGTCTTCAGCAACCGTTTTTACCAGTGCTCATATTGCATTTTTTTTTCTTTTTTGTTGTTATCATTACATGTTTTTACCAGAGCTTATATTGCAACTTTTGTTGTTATTATCGCTTTTCTCTGGCACTCCTTATTACTGGTTCCCATATTGTATTCATTTCTATGCTTGGTTGGCTCAGAAGATTTTTGTGGCCTAGCATATGTACTGATTCCTTAAGTTTACGAATTTTCTAATGAAACGTTGTAATAAATCTGGCGACAAAGATGAGGACAATAGTCTGAATAATGTAAATAATGTACATAATACCTCATCTCAGAAATATAGACGGATACTATACAATTGCGATGAAATTATTTAGATTTCGGCATTAAACGACCCATAGAGGTGTTGATATGCCACTGAACAAAATCAACCAAACAAACAACCAAGATGAAAGAATTTCCATAACATTAATCTATGTAATATTCTACAATCTCTTAAAGAAATCAAACTGTATTCCAAAATATAACTTCAACAAATCTACAACATTAAAACACACATATCACCACCTCTAGTAATTAGGTTCACGCAAAAACGTATCTGCACAAAAGCTGCGTATCATCTACCATGTGTTCAATTGTGAAAGCAGAATAACATATATTTTTATTACTTCAAAGCTCCCAGAAATATTACTTTTTGACGTTAAATGATCTATAATGAGTTGATATGCCGTTAAACAAATCAACCAACCAAGCATTATTGATACAAATATGTAGTCGATATCTTGTTAAATGGAAACATCTGAACTGTCACAAAAATCGTTTTAGATATTTATTTGTGCTGATGATCAGCTAAGTGGCCCTCACAAAGACCATGGCCCAATGACCTTGACAAAAAAGGTCACTGAATGAAGCCAGACCTTGATTAATTACTTTTTTAGACAAAGATGACAAGACAAAGCATGTTCTCTATAAGACAGTGGTCACTAAGTCATAGAAATTGAGAGACCCAGGCAAGGGCACGGAGAGCGACGAGAGACCGCCCGCGTCCGTTGTACTGTCTACCTTGCTGCATCTCTGCTTCGCTCGTCTATAGCAGTAGGTTACAACAAGAACAAAATTTTGCTTACTGAAACTTTATTTCGTGGGTAACAATCTGCCCTAAATGTGATTTTAAGGCCACAAGCGTTTGACGAGAAAACAAACCTGGTGTCTAATCTAGGCTGCAACACTACAAATATTTACGATGAACGTTTGTTTGCTACTTTACTGCATCGTTACAGAGTTTAACTAATTTTAACTAGTTTTTTGTTACTTACTAGCAGGCTTCGACCGCTTGCTATCGCTTCAAAAAGTAAGATATATTCACATGAAATGTTTGAAACAAAAATTATAAATGAAAATTTCATTCGTGAATTGGCTTGTTATAGACAAGGAAAGTTTTACAAATACATGCCAACTTGTTGAAGGCCAAGTAAAATTTCAAACAATTTTCTGCACTATATAAGACGATATTCCTAAATAAATTTCTCTTTCCCAATCTCTCTCTTTATTCCCTTTTCCTTATCTATCTCTTTCTTCTGCTTTCTATCTCTCTTTTTACTCATTGGCATTCATAAACAACCTCTTGAATGTTTAATCGGCCTTCTCATTTGCACTTTTATGCGAGGAAAAATGAATTATTAATAATTAATAATTGATTCAAAATAATGAGATTGCTTCCCCCCCATCCTCCAAAATTAAAATGCGGAAACTAATAAATAACTTTGTTTACTGACATCAAATGAATAAAAAACAATAAACAAAGAAGTATAACATTAACAATCCTGCACCAAATGACAATTGCAGTTAATTAAATTTACTCGTTTAAAAATAAATTCGAAAAGAAAATAATTACAATAAAAAAATATATTTTCTAAAAATAGGAAGTCATTTTAAGCTCACAATAAAGAAAAATGAAACACCCAACAATACGAATAAAACTTAACTCGATAATTTCACAAGTTGTTCTTAATAAATTTGCCCCTTCGAAATTTCTTTATAAATGTAACTTGATTCAGCTACAAGGGGAAGGATTTTCACAGGGGCGTGTCATCCGTTCCCAGGAGAAAGCAACTTTCTAAGCGTACAGACACCATAAGGCTGGCTGAGTTCGTCCAAACATAACCCCGATTGAATAAAATGTATCGATGAGAAGCTCAAAGTGGCAGTGTCAACTATCATACGCGCGGTACAGGAAAATATAAGGTAACTTCCCCAACCCTATGTGACGAGGGGTATATAGTGTATTCCCGAGAAAATCTCGAAAAACCGTGTGACCCGATCGAAGCGCTTTCTGAACACACAATTAATCAACCAGATGAGAAGTTCGACCAAAAACCAAATTAGTTAATTCTGCACTGACACCACAGAGTTATCCACGATGGTGCACATCATGTTCTCATCAAAACATCACTATACCACCCTGATCTACTCCTTCCCACAACGCACTATCTCCAAAGCAACGAGGTGCTGAAAACAGAGCCAAAAAATTTGAAACGTCCGGTGACCCCGGGGAAGCCGTAGAGGTTATAGCTGGATTTTTATTCTATTCGTTCGTTCTTTCTTTTTGGTGGAGATCGGACATATTAGGACATAGTTTCCTTTAATATTCTTATTTTCTTTCCTCGCGTACCCTGATTAGAATTCATACATACTTTGCTGCTACATATGGTCCGGTTCTCCTGCTCTTTACCTTCATCTCTTTGATAAAATCCAAAGAAGAATCAGCAATATTATCGGCCCTCATCTGGCGGTTCGGCTTCAATCAATTTCCAAATGCCGTAAGCTTATCTCTCTGTTTTTTTTTTTCTATAAATACTTTCATGGTAATATTTCCGATGTCTTTTGCGCTATGGTACCAAGATTTGTGAATTTAAGCGCAGTTTAGTAAACTGGCATTGAGATCTTATCAATTTAAAGTTGAGGTAGCTAAATGTAACCGTAAATTCTATGCTAACAGTTTCTTTTCTCGCATTTCTCGCTTGTGAAAATCTTTTCTGACTCCATGCTTTTCAGCCAACTTTAATCTGCAAAAATTTAAATGCAATGTCAATGGCGGTCTACTGTCCTGATTACTTTTTCCTCTTCCTGCTTATTAAGGTTTCTGTTCTTAATTCTTCCACGCCCCTTGCGTCACAGTGGCTTTACTGCCTTGCATGGGATGATAGCGTTTAAATATATATATATATATATATATATATATATATATATATATATATATATATATAGTTGGATTGATCTAAGTTTGTGACCCTGGGTTTCACGCTATTTGCGATCGTAGTGAAACCTTGGGTCACAAAGTCACATCAATCCAACTAAATATGTTAGCTCTATTACTGATATTGAGCGCTTTCCAGTAAGTACCGCGCATATAAACAATATATAAATAATATATATATATATATATATATATATATATATATATATATACACATTTTACACACACACATACATATATATATATATATATAATTTAAATAAAAAACAGACCTCTTTAAGGTTCCATGTAATAAATTATTTCACCACAGCCCTTTTAAAGGACTGCGGATCATCAGACTTTACTAACAAAGGTTGAAACAAAAAATGAAAAGAAATTTACACATTCTTGTGGGGCCGTATTAAGCATATGTAAATTAACGAAATGAGGAAGTGAGGGGGAGGGTGACTGCGGATAATATATATATATGTATGTATATGATTATAGATAGTGTTAAGCGGGTAGTTTAACGGGTGTATGCTCGGAAAATAGAATCATCAAACCAAGATTCCCAGGGATGAGAGCGGTTTTTGCTGATTAACTTTTCTGTTTTACTAAATTGAATATGTGCACATGTCTTCATGAGAGCCTATCCTAACCTACATCGACATGGTGGACACCGTGGTCAAGCTCGAATGTCAAAAATATAGACACGTTTGGCTTGCACTAAGGTCAAAAACAGAGATATTGATTTTGTTTGCACGCGAGGCCAACTTATTTTGGTTTTAACTAGTGTCAAAAATTAGAAATTAATTTAATTTGCTCGAGGATCACAAGGGTATAAGAAGGTTTTGCTTGCACGACAGATTCGATAGCGGCACTCTCGAGAATTTTCCGTTTAAGTAAATTACTTTTTCTTTTAATAAATGTAGTAGTCTGAAGTTGTGGTTGAATTTATTTCTATGTATGACTAATTCATTTCATAAATTGTTTTCTATAAGATCCTTTTTGTGTTCAATTATACGATTTATAAATATCTGCAAGTTTTTCCAGTGCATTGTGAGAAGCAGTTGTGAAAGTTTATTTTATATGTACTTACTTCAGGATTATTATTATTTATAAATACTTGTTGCGAATGTATCTGCCAAGTAAATTTAATTATGTCATCCAGATTTTGTCTGTTTAGGCACATTTATCTTCTATTTTTTCTCTTGTTTTGTTTTTGTAGTTAATTATAGTTTTTTATAAATTACGATTAGTTATTTCTCTGTGAATTTTCGAAGATGAGGAGTTGTCATTATTTTTATTATTTACAAAGTGTAAAGTTCATCAGTATGATATTATACCCAGAATCCGGCCATTTTATTTCGAATAATTCAGTCGATTTAGACAGGAGGCTTAGAAATTGAGACACACATACACCTATACATATTTGCAGAATTTTTAAGGGGAACAAAAATTATAAAAACGTTGCTAAAAGTCATAAAGAAAAGGCTGAAAGGTATTGCTGGCAACATATAATAAAGAAAGACAGGTCGGAGATTTTAACACTTATAAGGCACATCGAAGGCGAGAGAAGGAAAGGAAAGCATTACTCCCAGGATTGTCTACTTTGTAAGTGTATGCAGGATCATGTCATAGAAAGACAAAGAGGACAAGAATTTCTGGGAGCAAAAAAAAAACAGGAACCTCTGGAGAGCCATGATCAACAATCTGATGAAGATACAATACAAATCAAAAGAGAAATAGAATTACTTTTTGGAAGTGCGAACCGAGTTCGAATTCACGTTTATGTTTTTCATGTTCACTAATACTTTTATAAAAGGCATGAATCCACTAATCCCTACTATGCTAGATATTTTGATAAAATGCTTTGTTTCTGGTATGACATAAGGCTTTACGGACAGTGGATGAGTAAACACTTGCGGAAACTTCTCTTTCATGAGAACTGCCTCGATAGTAATAACTACAAAATCTTAATAATTTCCACTTAGGTTAAGTCAAGCTGGTTGGTTTTACTTGTTAGGTTATTTGATAATCGAACTACTAAGTAGTAATGGTCAATTATACGAGATTCTTGAAATATTACTTCACGGTGAGGCGCATGCGTACGAAAGAGAAGGAAAAAAGAAAAGGAAAAAACAAAAAAGAAAAGCATTAACAGAATGATGGGAAAAAGGAAAATCATTAAAGAGAACCAGGAGAAAGAGATAGAGAGAGAGATCAAGTCAAGAGGAGAAAAGAACCAGAAGAGAGAGAAAGAGAGTAAAAAGAACCAAAAGAGTGAGAGAAAAAATGAGAAAAGAACAAGAAGAGAGAGAAGGAGAGTAAAAAGAACCAAAAGAGTGAGAGAAAAAAAGAGAAAAGGACAAGAAGAGAGAGAAGGAGAGTAAAAAGAACCAAAAGATTGAGAGAAAAAAAAGAAAAGGACCAAAAAAGAGAGAAGGGGAGTAAAAAGAACCAAAAGAGTGAGAGAGAAAAAAATGAGAAAAGAACCAGAACAGAGAGAAGGAGAGTAAAAAGAACCAAAAGATTGAGAGAAAAAAAGAGAAAAGAAGCAAAAAAGAGAGATGGAGAGTAAAAAGAACCAAAAGAGTGAGAGAAAAAAGAAACAGAAGAGAGAGGCGGAGAGTAAAAAAAACCAAAAGATTGAGAGAAAAAAAAGAGAAAAGAACTAGAAGAGAGAGAAGAGGAGTAAAAAGAACCAAAAGAGTGAGAGAGAAAAAAAAGACAAAAGAACCAGAAGAGAGAAAAGGAGATTAAAAAGAGCCAAAGAAATGAGGGAGAAAAAAAAGAGAAAAGAACCAGAAGAGAGAGAAAGAGAGTGGAAATAACTAAAAGATTGACAGAAAAAATGAGAAAAGGACCAGAAGAGAGAGAAGGAGAGTAAAAAGAACCAAAAAATTGAGAGAGAAAAAAAAGAGAAAATAACCAGAAGAGAGAGAAAGAGAGTGGAAATAACCAAAAGATTGAGAGAAAAAATGAGAAAAGAACCAGAAGAAAAAGAGTAAAAAGAACCAAAAGATTGAGAGAAAAGAAGCAGAAGAGAGAGAAGGAGAGTAAAAAGAACCAAAAGTGTGAGAGAGAAAAAAAAGAGAAAAGAACCAGAAGAGAGAGAAGGAGAGTAAAAAGAACCAAAACAGCGAGAGAGAAAAGAGAAAGAACCAGATGAGAGAGAAGGAGAGTAAAAAGAACCAAAAGAGTGAGAGAGAAAAAGAGAAAAGATCCAGGAGAGAGAGAAGGAGAATAAAAAGTACCAAAAGAGTGAGAGAGAAAAAAAAGACAAAAGAACCAGAAGAGAGAAAAGGAGATTAAAAAGAGCCAAAGAAGTGAGGGAGAAAAAAATGAGAAAAGAACCAGAAGAGAGAGGGGGAGAGTAAAAAGAACCAAAAGATTGAGAGAAAAAAAGAGAAAACGACCCGAAGAGGGAGAAGGAGAGTAAAAAGAACCAAAAGATTGACAGAAAAAAAAGAGAAAACAACAAGAAGAGAGAGAAGGAGAGTAAAAAGAACCAAAAGAGTGAGAGAAAAAATGAGAAAAGAACAAGAACAGAGAGAAGGAGAGTAAAAAGAACAAAAAGAGTGAGAGAAAAAAAGAGAAAAGGATCAGAAGAGAGAGAAGGAGAGTAAAAAGAACCAAAAGAGTGAGAGAGAAAAAAATGAGAAAAGAACCAGAAGAGAGAGAAGGAGAGTAAAAAGAATCAAAAGATTGAGAGAAAAAAGAGAAAAGGACCAGAAGAGAGAGAAGGAGAGTAAAAAGAACCAAAAGATTGAGAGAGAAAAAAAAGAGAAAAGAACCAGAAGAGAGAGAAAGAGAGTGGAAATAACCAAAAGATTGACAGAAAAAATGAGAAAAGAACCAGAAGAAAAAGGAGAGTAAAAAGAACCAAAAGATTGAGAGAAAAAAAGAGAAAAGAAGCAGAAGATAGAGAAGGTGAGTAAAAAGAACCAAAATTGTGAGAGAGAAAAAAAAAGAGAAAAGAACCAGAAGAGTGAGAATGAGAGTAAAAAGAACCAAAACAGCGAGAGAGAAAAAAAGAGAAAAGAACTAGAAGAGAGAGAAGGAGAGTAAAAAAACAAAAGAATGAGAGAGAAATAAGAGAAAAGGACCAGGAGAGAGAGAAGGATGCTAAAAAGAACCAAAAGTGTGAGGTAGAAAAAAGAGAAAAGAACCAGAAGAGATAGAGAGAGAGTAAAAAGCACCAAAACCGCGAGAGAAAAAAAGAGACAGAACCAGACGAGAGAGAAGGAGAGTAAAAAGAACCAAAAGAGTGAGAGAAAAAAAGAGAAAAGATCCAGGAGAGAGAGAAGGAGAATAAAAAGTACCAAAAGAGTGAGATAGAAAAAAGAAAAAAGAGCCAGAAGTGAGAGAGAAAGAGAGTGTAAAGAGGAGAAAAGAACCAGAAGTAAAAGTAAATAGAATAAAAATAGATGGGAGATAAAGTGAGTAAAAGATGAAAAAAGATCTAAAAGGAGAGAGAGAAAGATTTTAAAACAAGAAAGAAAGAGTAAAGTGGGAAAATAATCAAAGGAGAAAGAGGAGGTAAAGAAGATAAACAAAAAAAAACAGAAGTAAGAAATAGAAGATTGAGAAAAAAATTAAAAAAGAAAAAAATCAAGGATTGAGAGATTGAAAAAACCAGAGAATTGAAATAGAGTGTAAAGAGAGAGTGGAAATGTGCGGGGGGGGGGAAGAACCATGAAATTGGTGAGGAAGAGAATAAAAATAAACTGAAAGGGAGAAAGAAAGATATATAGAAGGGTATAGATGAAGAAAGAACCAGAAATGTGAAAGAGAATAAAGAGAAGGGAAGTACGACATGAGTGACAGAAAGAGAGTAATGATGAAAAGAGAACCAGAAGATAGAGAGGTTAAAAACAGGAGAGACAGTAGAAAAGAATTAGGAGAGTGAGAGAGAAAGAGAGTAAAAATAATTTAAAAAAAAAAAAGAAGAAAGTTGCAACATCTCCACTGTTATTTAAGTTATAAAATGTTGAATTCATTTGCGGCACCGATTGAGGACTGAAATCGCCAACAACAGGAGAGAAAACTAGTTTCACTAGACATTAACCCACAACGTCCAACTCTCAGCTCTCAATAACCATTCAGGAATCAGTATTTTTGAGATGATTGCAAGTCAAATTGATTCAGTCAGTCAGTTATGTACCATGCGTGATACACGCTTAGGAGATCATATATCTTTCGATACATGACTGACGAGGAAGATTTTTCCCTCAGTAGGTTGTCATTTCTTTCTGCGGTAGACCAGTTGCTATCCATGGCTATAGAACCCGGTCTATCCCGATATTCACCTATAGCTGAAGGGAGATTCATACCTTTCCCAAGAAGAAGAAGATATTAGCACATAATTGAATATAATGGATTCGATGGAATTCGAACTCCGCTCTCCGTGCCTCCATATTGATTCACCGATATGCTTTGGCAAACATTTCGAAATTTAGTCAAGAATCATTTAAGTCTTTCCCTAGCCATTTTTTTTTATTTTTATCTCTTTTTTTTTTAATTTAAAAAGAATAGTCAAATGGCTAAAAATGATGTTGTTTAATTTAGGATTCTTTTAAATTTTAAATTATTATTTATTTATTTTTTACTTTTCATTCGGTTATTTTAAATTGCTTTACTTGCACTATGTAAACAAATCCATTTTTATGAAGCGAATAAAGAGAAATGATAAAAGAATAACATAGAGACGAGATCGAAATTGTTTAAAAAGAGTCGTTTACAATAATCGTCTTCATATATGTGCTGTGTCTCTCCAGGAGATGGGTGATTATGGCTCTCTACAATCTCCTAGCCCTTGGTAACGTTTGTTACTTTGTCAAGCCTTTCACCGCCGTTCCGGCACCCATTCACACAAGCTCTTCAATTAAGTGACCCGCTACCATCTCATGTCCCATTTCCCTTCTATAAATCTTGCTAGTACCAAAGTCTCCAAGACCTATGGTCATTTTTCAGCTCATAAAATACGCCTGTCGATTAAACGTTGCATCGGTTATTTTAAAGTAAGTTTAATCATCGTGTCGCGGAGAAAACTACTTGAAAAATTATAAGCGTTTTGTACCAAACAAACACTGTACTATCGTGCCGGCACCTGCATGTTACTCTATACTCTCAGTGAATCTCCTTGCTTTGAGCGTCTTTTAGAACTCATATTCATCCCAGACCTCAAATTGATCCATAGTTAAAGAAACTGGAATAATGATCGGGTCCTTGCTCCGATCCAGAAAATACCTGCCTCTTCTTGGTATGCTTAATCTGTATAAGAGCCAGATCCGACCAAAATGAAGCATCGTTGCTATGTCTGGGCTCACTTTCCAGTTTTAACAGAGTTCAAAATGCGTATAATATTGCGTTCTGAGTCTCCAGTCGCTTCAACCCTTCAAACCCTAACGACACTTCATAGATTTTATCAACGAAAGACGGTTTCTTTATTCGTTTTATTATACGAGAGACTGAAGTGGTAGCAGCAGGTGGAAGAACTTCAGGGGAACGGATGCCCACTCGTTGGTTTAGCATTCTGCCACGTGCGGCCTAGTCTAGCCTAAGAAATCTGGATGCGGAAGATTGTCGACATTTCAAAATACTAGCGGCCGATTTCACCCTGTTTTGGTATTATATGCAAAACTTAGATAACGACAATCCATCACTGTCAGAATTCCCACACCCACAATATATTCTGGCCAACCGCTCGCCAAAATGGTCTAGCTTCCACATCCCATCACACTACGTTGCCTTGTCCATGAATAATTATTTTACACCAAACAACCCTTTTTTCGATAGATGAAACATCGTAAGGCTATAGGTACGCTATTGCCATTTCTTATCAGATGTTCTGTGGGGTTAACATTCCTTCAGTCACCGGTTCAGACCTTTACAGCTATGAACCGCCATGTCACTTTGTCAAATCATTCTCTTTCCCTTTCTATTACATTCGTAAGAATGAAGTACAGTTCGTACATATTCTTCACAGAATTCGTAACTATAAGGAACACACATTCGAGAGGAAGTTTCTCCGCTTACGGCACTCTTCAAGTCTCAGCTCAACTGCTGCTGAGAGGAAGTTTCTCAGCACACGGCACTCTTCAAGTCTCAGCTCAACTGCTGCTGAGAGGAAGTTTCTCAGCACACGGTACTCTTCAAGTCTCAGCTCAACTGCTGCTGAGAGGAAGTTTCTCAGCACACGGCACTCTTCAAGTCTCAGCTCAACTGCTGCTGAGAGGAAGTTTCTCAGCACACGGCACTCTTCAAGTCTCAGCTCAACTGCTGCTGAGAGGAAGTTTCTCAGCACACGGCACTCTTCAAGTCTCAGCTCAACTGCTGCTGAAAGGAAGTTTCTCAGCACACGGCACTCTTCAAGTCTCAGCTCAGTCGTTATCAATTTTTACCATGCTTATTCACTGACCCTCTACCTTGAGCCTTTTATTGAGTGAACAGCAGTAAAAAAAAAAAAAAAAAAGTACATTTTGTGTTGCATTATTATCCCATGCATTAGTCAAGTTTCAACACATTCAAAAGCCCTAGAAAAGTTAGGCACAGGGAACGATTTTCGTTGAGCTCAGATTCAGAGTTGACAGTATGTACGAGGCTAAAAATATGTATTAATATATTATACTAGCCATTATCGGTGCTTTTATGGTTCAATGGAAGTAACACATTTTCCTTTCCTATCCAAGACTACGGCTAGTTTAAAATTTTAAACTAGCTAAAATTTTAAACTAGCTTAAAAGCCGCCCTATCTGGCTGAATTTAAGTTAGCTCCTATGGAGGATTCTTGGTCAATAGTTAGGGAAGAGTAGATGCGATAGGCATCAATAAACTACAGAAAAACTCAAAATTTGATCGCTGAATTTAAGTACTTAATTAATGTTTAAGCTCACCTTTTAAACGTTCAACGATAATACTTCTGCTGCCACTTAATTTAAAGACGATTTAATGTACGTAGATCCTTATTTTCTGTACAAACAATTATTTTTATTTCATCGGTGACAGAACAGGGGACATTTTATAAGATAAAATTAATATAGTGTAAAGATTGGAAAATAGAATTACTTATACATTCAACATTTGAAGAGGTAGAGAAACATAATAATTAATTAAGTAAAACCCATATTACGGAATCTATATGAATAAATAGCGAAATTGGCGCCCAATTCTCCCACGAATTCTGATATTAAAAAGCCCAAGCCTTACTTTATAGCAATTTACACGCGGTATTTACTCTGTCCCCCCACTTGACCAAGCTGGTCTTAGCTGGTCATAGCTTGTCAGAGATGGTCTAAACTAGTCATAGCAGGTCTTGGCTTGTAATAGCTGGTCCAGACTCGAGCCGGTCCAAGCTAGTCGTAGCCGTGATACTACCAGCAACAGGTTCGAAGCACAAGTGCCAGGGAAGTATCCGAGTGCGTACATCCCTCCAAGAAGGAATTCACGCGGTGTTTACTCATTACCCCACGAGAATGAGATGTGACACAAGGTCGGATTAATGTGGGGACCCGAGCGCGTGCACCCGGGCAGGGTCAAAAATTCCCCTCAGCCCCCGCAATCGTCGGTTGCGCTGGCCTCGGTGCGAGCACCGATCCCTCCCCCTTGTGGGAGGGCGCGGCCTCTTGTAGCTGTTCCCCAGGGCTGGGCACCTCTTCAGTATAATTTTCCTCAGTTGCCCCTCTGTCTTTTGACAGAGAAGCCCCAGAGCGCACTCTGACAAGGACAGAGACGCAACTGAGAGATGATAAATAATGCGAAATCCCTCCAAGGAGGGATTTACGCGGTATTTACTTGACCCCCACGAGGTCAGGTTGTGACACAAGGCCGGTTTAATGTCGGGAGCCCGAGCGCGTGCACCCGGGCAAGGAACAAAAATTCCCCAAGCCGCCGCAACCGTCGGTTGCTCTGACCTCAGTGCGTGCACCGACCCTTCTGTCTAGTGCAATGAGAAGACGCGACCTCGGGCAACTGTTCCCCAGGGCCAGGCACCTCTTCAGTATAATTCTCCTCAGTTGCGACTGTGTCCTTTGATGGAGTCGGCCCTGAGCGCACTCTGTCCAAAGACAGAGACGCAACTGAGAGATGATAAATAATGCGTAAATCCCTCCAAGGAGGGATTTACGCACTAATAGCTCAATATCTGTATTGTAGATTATCTACTTCTAGGCAATATCACTCTTCAGGTTTACCAAATTTTCATATTGATTTTAAAAAGGTTATTTCATTAATTAACTGTTCTTCATTACTGTTCTTTTATTCGAGTATTGTTTTGATTTTCATATCAAAAATAGTTCTGTTGAGGAATATCCTCTTATATATTGCAGAAAAATGTTTGAAATTTGCATTTTACTTGGACTTCAACAAGTTGGCATCTATTTGTAAAACTTTCCTTAACTATAACTAGCCAATTTATGAATGAAACCTTCATTTAAAATTTTTGTTTCAAAGACTTCAAGTAGTGAATATATCTTACTTTGCGAAGCAATAGCAAGCGATCGGAGTCTGCTAGTTTTATAATATAATCTAGTCTGAGTTAAAAACTTCCAGAAAGACTACTGAAATAATCTACGTGTGAGAGTCGTGACGCACTGGCATTGACTACGCTTAATTTATTACGGTTCAAGTAAGAGGAGACTGAAATGCGCCAATGTTGAAAGTAAATTTCTGTGCTTGACTTGAAAATGGCTATGAAGTGGGGTCTTTCGTGTGACCTACCCCCCCACACACACACACAAACCCTTGACTAAGAATAAAATAATCTATACAGAAATGAAACCTTTTGGGAATAAATGACAACAAAACCTGATATTTCCGGCTACAGGCTTATATTAAGCGGGGACAAAACTGTCACTCGGGGTGGTTCCAATGCTGCCTTTTACAATTGCCAGCCACACGTGATGATGTTGAGATGATCAGAGAATTGGGAGGAAAGGAGAGTTCAGAGTCAAAGCTGATCTGTTAATCTGAGAGAGAGAAGTTGTCTCAAGTGTCACTTACCCAGCCAGACCGTGCAAGAAAATCAACTTGCTATACTGGAATTATCATTTATCGTTGCGGCGTTTATTTTGATCTTTTCTTTCCTTTTGGGTTTCGAACGGGTCTTTCCCAGTTTGGATGGAGTACCGACACGAGAGTTAGTAGAGACTCAACCGTGGCTTAGTCATTGTCCGGTCGGTAGGAAATTCGGAGAAGGTCCCCTTCGATATTTACATTTCAATCGTAAGGCAAGCCGAAACAGATGTTAGAAGAATGCTTTGTGCTAACTTTAGAAGTGAAAACAACCTGTCTTGAAAATCAGAATTCGAAATTTTGGCATCAAAGGCTAAACGCTCTAATACCAGAGAGAAATGCGAAACTATCTCGAACACGAGGCAGGCCTTTGTATAATTGGATATGTTTGTCCACGTTATCGAATAACGATTCAGTGACACTGGCTTTTGTTTGAATGTGCACTGCTAAAGAAGATTATACGCGTAGAAAATAAATGAATAAAGGACTCACGAAATTGATAAGGTTCGCCTGAAAGTGAGATTGTTTTAGGAAGCATTATTATTGTCGATAATCACCTGATATAAAGCATCAATCTATATTTCCCGGAATTTTGCCTTTGTCATGTGAAATTAATAATTAATAAAAGAAGAGTAAGAATGAGAGACAGACAGACAGACAGACAGACAGACAGAGAAAGCGAGAGAGAGAATCTGAAATAAAAGAGAGGAAAAGGGTACAATTCATTACAGCTGTTTCAATCTAATTAAAATCTAGAATTTCATATACTGATTTTCAAGGCAAGATGACTCGCCCTATTGTCAGGAGTGACACAAATGTGCAGTCTTGTTACTCTTAGAAATTACTAAGATATTCGTGTTCTGTTATTATTAATTATAGCGTTTCATACCCATAAGTGTTGCCATTGTTACCATTCTTCAGTAATTCACATTCTCTGCTGAATTCTCAAATATTTTTTATTACAAACCAACAGACAGCAACTTTATTCAATCTAGAAATGTCCCTTTCGTATTTCTGACGATTCCAAAAATGCTGTCCCCTCGAGGCTACGAAACTTATACCAGAGTTGTTACTGCCTTGGAGTAAAAGAGGAAAAGACATGCCTGATTCTGGATATTCTAACTCAGTAGTATAGGGTGACTTCGACGTGGTGTACTGGTTAGCAAGCTTATCTCGATAGATCAATTATGCCTGAATAGCGAGTTCAATCCTCACTGGATGCCCCCATACTATCAGACTTGTGCCACATCTAAGCTACGTTTAGCAAATTACCATATGTGTGTACAGTTTAATATTAAACTCGTCGCTGTGTGCCAAATTTGCCCTCGCTACCTGATTTCTCATGGATCTCCCTCGGTTTTCCTAATTGTTCCAAATTTTCTGTACATATCCGGGAGACTGATCAGAACTTTATGGTCTGTACTTTTGCTGTGTATTTATTCTTATGTCTTACTTTGTCTATGGTTTCTACTTTCCAGGAACACTGAAGAACAGATCAATTATTTTTGTCAACATTTACCGACACTTTCAGCACAATTTTAGGGGTGCGTATTATGGATGAAGACGTATTATATATGGGAAATTACAGTAGTTGATGCTGAAATATTTTGAACACAATCTTATGCCTTCAGATAATATGCCTATATGCCTACAGATAAATAGGTATTGTTGCTATTTTTTATAAAGCTGCGTTGCTGTAATTTTTCTATAAAGATGTATTTTTTATATTTTTATAGTGTATTGTTTTTGTCTGTGAGTTCACTATTTGCCTATAGCTGGGACCCTAAGAGGTGCTACCACCCAGGGTCAGAGTGGACCTGGTAATTACAGCAATTAAGAATAAATTGACTTTCCCAGACATCATATGTCACGACTCAGTGTTGGACATTGGGGATCTCGGAACAGAAATGCAGGACTGAACAGGTCGAATGATGATGATGATGATGATGATGATGATGATGATGATGATGATGATGAAAAGGTGGTTCCACGCTCCTCAAAGTCTTCAATCTTCACATCAGAGGCCTTGTTCCCGGGTGTAGTTTATCGTCATACCCAGGACTAGAAAATATTTGGTCTGTTGTTACTTATCTGTGTTCTTTCTTTTTATATTTATTTATTTATATGATAAGGTTTGTTTTGTATTTAACAGTGCAATCTGTGACTTCTCTCTTGTCTAGACAGTTACCAAGCTGTTTACACAGTATAGCATTTCTTAGATGGAGAGTTATCCCTATTTATATATGGACTATTGTCTTTGTTGTTATTATCTCAACAATTCTGGCGTTGTGCTCACTGGTCTTCATCAGAAGTCTGTGGACCAGAGTAACATTCAGGAACATTTGAACTGACCTCTTTATTTAATCTGTTGGATAGATTCTTCTTGTTCCACTGATATTTCGTCTAGTTTTTTCTTGAAGTATAACTCGGTTGTTGCTCGCCGCATTTTCACAAATTCCAACGACACACTGCCTGGCCCAGAGAATCAACTCAAAAATTCACAAACCAACGATTTAAGGCATCAGGCTATTTTCAACGTGGCAATGCGTACTTAGGCTAAGATGAAAACAGCGCGAGTAATAACTGACCACTACTAAAGACTAGACGAGATGTCCCGAGACATGATCAGCAAAACGAGAACAATCTACTCTATGGATTAAATAAAATGCTCAGTTCGAAATTTCTTGTAGGTCTTTCGGCAGGCCTTTGTATAATTGGATATGTTTGTCCACGTTATCGAATTACGATTCAGTGACACTGGCTTTTGTTTGAATGTGCACTGCTAAAGAAGATTATACGCGTAGAAAATAAATGAATAAAGGACTCTCGAAATGGATAAGGTTCGCCTGAAAGTGAGATTGTTTTAGGAAGCATTATTATTGTCGATAATCACCTGATATAAAGCATCAATCTATATTTCCCGGAATTTTGCCAGTACTAAATAAAGACTAGACCAGATATCCCGAGACATGGTCAGCAGAGCGAGAACAATCAAGACTATGGATTAAATAGTGTGCTCAGTTCGAAATTTCTTGAAGGTCTTTCGGATTAACAAGTACCTGACAAAGGCCGAAAAGCACAACGACCGAAACGTTATGGTAAAAACAAAAATGAACACAGTAGTCCACCATTAATTGGTTGGTGCAAAAATAATGTTTTCTCACATAGTCACATATGTGAGAAAACGACATTATTTTTACACCAACCTAATAGCATATTGGAAACTAGGTCTCGTCACATTATTATCAAAATAGCTAGATTTAACCCTAAGCTCGACAAATATCTTATGATGGCCGGAAGGCAGAACGGCCGAAACCTTATGGTAATAAAAAAAATGAAAACAGAAAGGCTTTATTGTCGAAATAGCTAGATGTAACCGTAAGTTCTATTCTAATAGTTTCTTCTCTCGAACTTCTCACATATGGTGAACTCTCTTTCGCTTGCATTCTTTCCTGCCACCTACGATCTTCAAAGATTTAAATTCAACATCAATCGCCATCTTTTGTCTTTTTGAAACCTATTCTTTTATTGTCCTTTCTACTCACTAACGTTTTCTTTCACACTTAATGACTCTTTGCACCTTAGTAGCGTTATCGCCTTGCTTGGGATTAAATATTTAACAAAAACGAAGAATTTTAAATTTCTTCAACCAGAATCGACGCATTCTCAAAGATCTTGATACTCTCCATGTGCTTCTTGCTTGAGTGTTTATGAAGTAGATGAATTTATTTCAATATTTCCCTGCTTATAAATCGACAAACTGTATTTTCACACCCTGTCGGCTGGGGCTGTAGAATACGATGACTGCACCTCTTTAGAGCGGTAAACCCCCGCCCTCTAATGAGGCGTCCGGGGTATGACGATGAACTACATCCGCGTCCTGGGTGTGACAGAGAACTGCGTCTGGCTGCGGTGCCTCTGATAGGGAGGTTTTGAGGTGCGTGGAGCCGCCTCTTGATTGCTGGTGTTCCCGGGTCCGCCTTGGGCTGGGGTTTTGGCACCTGTTGGGGTCCCGGCTATGGGCGGGTGGTTGACCCCGGAACTGGGGTAAAAGGCATTGTGAAGGTGTAAAAGTGGGTTTTGGTGTCGGAAGTGCTTTGAAGAAGGTTGTTGCCAGAAATTAATTTTTGAAGAAAAAAAAACTATGACTAGCAATACGTTTTTGAAAAAGAAAAAAGAATTACCAGCAATACGTGTGATTGTATTCAAAAATATGAGTAATTGAAAAATGGTTCAAATATATATGTATACATACAAACCTTTTTACCAAACTATCATTATGTATATATTTTTAAAAAAATGTTGATGCCATTAAATGACCCACTGAGGTTGATATGCCATAAAACAAAACAACCAACCAATCTTTTTTCATTTTTGTCAAACACTTTTCCACGTCATTATGTTTTTATTCAGCTACATAACACATACCTTGTATTTATCGCTGGAGATTGGGTGAGATAACACCTCTTCAGATCTCAAGCCACTTTCTCAGTATGCTCAAATATCGCTGTAATCGAAGCAGCCCCAATTCTTATCTAACCTCAATCTTAGAGATGTTGGCATGATTTCGAGTGCGTCACCTGTTACAGGCACGCCACTTGCGTCTTCTTCCACATTTTTCTCGATTCCCAATAACACACTTGTATTTTCTTTTCAATTGTAAGTGTGTAAGCTGTGTTTGTAAGCACGCATTATTTGTATTTACTTATGCCTTGGGCTGACAGGGATCTCTTCAATGACCCTATCAGAACCACAACTGGAATTATTAAAGTTTTCATGTGCCTTATTGTTATTATTATTATTATTATTATTATTATTATTGAGATCTACTGATTTGGAAACCCTGTACGCTCTGTATCCGATGGAGAATGTTCTCGGTATCCAGACATGACTCCCAAGCTACCTTATCATTCTTCTAAGTTAAAAAAAAAACTCTCCACACCTGACTATGCTGCTTCCCCACTGCTATCGCTCATGAACAGAGATAAGGAGTGCATCAATACCTTGAGGATGCGCCGAACTGATTATGATCAAACAAATGGCAAGCAAATCTGTGGCACTGAAGGGCATATTTACTGAAGTCCATCTTAATCCACCAAGACAAAACATGTACAATTAACACCTCCAAACATTATAGACCAGAAGCCATAAGAGCCATATCGGATGTAGAATCAGGGAATTATTATTATTATTAATATTTCCTTTGATTTCTGTTGTATAAACATTTCCTTTCCGGTCCCAACCGGAGCCCTAAGGTCAGAAATGGCGTCATGACATTTTACACTGAGTATTTTTTGAGGAAAAAAAAACAAAAAATAACCCTAATATCACATACATTTTACATAGAAAAAGCCCTTCGTAAGGTGTGGACTGTACTTGTGACTACATTTTTTGTATTTCTTTAAGGCCTGGTCTACCAGGAATCCCTTCTATGAGTTTATCGGAACCTTTTCCTATCAATCCGAGGTCTCCAACTACAACAGTAATTGTTGATGTCCTCGTGTGCCACAATTTTGAGATATCGAATTATTATTATTATTATTATTATTATTATTATTATTATTGTTGTTGTTGTGTCTCGCATTGACGTAGTGAATGGAAAGTCTGTTCTTGAGATATGGAAACAAGAAAACTCCTCATAATTCTTTGGCCACATCCGGGTATTTTGCAAACTTTTCAGTTTCTTTGGAGTCCATTCTTGTATCATGTGGAACAGCAAATTGAATATCGCCAAGACGACCAAGTTTACGAAGTTATTTTCTTTTGTCGCATTACATCTCAACTGAGATATAAGAAAAGGGCCGTTTTTATTATTTTGTTAACGTCCTGTTTTCCCAATAGATTTTCCATCTATTGATCTGTCACTAATGAGTTTTTGCTTACATTGCCGCTGCTAATGGAACACGCATATCGCTAAAGGGCAAAAGAAGACTCAGAAATCGTTGAAAACAAGGACAAACTGTAACTACTTCACATCCAATGACAAAAGACAAATTTTCAGACAATATATTCTATAATATATATATATATATATATATATATATATATATATATATATATATATATCAAACAAGCATGAAGCTTCAAAGACAAGATTTCGACGGCATTACATGCAATAAGAACAATAGTTGATTATAGGAATTGTTTATATTTACTCCGGTCACCATGGCAAGCATGAAAGCCTAAGTAAGGCTTACCTCCCTTTTTCTCTGGTCGATAGGTTCCAAGTGGAGTCATCGTTGTTTCTTTTAACGATGGTGGAACTGTAGGCTTTTTTTTTATTTTCAATGGCCATTGTATTTAATTATGTTTTTTACGATAATCCCGTTTCCTAAGTATTTAAGAACAATGATGAAAAGTTTGAAAATTTATCTTCAGTAAAAGAAAACGCTATTATTTTTAGATTAATTTTTTTAAAAAAAGCACTCTTGAAATACTTTAATTATATTTGTAATTTTGTTGTCATATTTGTTATTATTGAAGCAAAATTCTGGTGATATGTTCATTGGTTTTTCTTTTTCATCTATTCCGAATTTTCAGTTTGTTTCAGAAGATTTCCAGAATTTAAACTTAACCATTCCATTTTACCAAAAAGTCGAAGAATTACACATAAATCACCCAGAGCTTTAATAACCATTATTTAAATGAAATGATAAAATTCTTTATATATTAAACTTTGAGTAGTATCGTGTGGTAAGGGAACATGATATAATTCCTTATACATATATATATATATATATATATATATATATATATATATATATATAGGTAAGATGAACAATTACAAGTACAATTCCAACGTTCATACATTTAATTTAAAACAGGGCTCAATACAGAGTAGTGCAATATTTATTTATATTATTTATTTTAGGATATTAAAACAACACATAAAAATTATAGGATTTAGGATAGGATTATATGTTTTTTTAATATCCTAATATATATATATGTGTGTGTGTGTGCGCGCGCATGTGTGTGTATATGTATGTGTTATTCCAGATCAAATCTAATTCAGAAATAATTACATTGGTTACACGACTACATGCCTATCCAAACGCCTTACATTACACTTATCTAAACACAGCTCTATTAGAATCCATTTAAACACACACACAAACTTACCAGACTCCATCCAAAACATACTAAATTACAAACATAATAACCTCATCCACATATAAAAAAAAATTAAAAATAATGGAAGCCTTAATAATAAAAAAGAAAGAGACAACACTTAATAATAACTACGAACACGGCCACAATGTGCTATATATTTGTATGATGCGACCCCCTTAAAATTCGTTTCAAAATTCGGTCTTCAAAAGTTGCATGAAAAGCGAGTATATGGAGTAATTACTGTTGCATTTAATGGCTCTAGTAGTGTTAGATGTAATAGTCTTTGAAATTCTCAGATGAATCATTATAAATAATTAATTTCGACTAGAATTTCTTTAGTCTTTTGTAGGTTGCTGTGAGTATTTGATGGAGATGGAGTTGACACCTTGAGGACACATGGCACAGTGGATAAAGGCGTTAGTTAGATCTAATGACAGGACCCAAAGAGTGTGAGTTCAATACCTGGTTAAGGCAGGGGAATTAATAGGAGATATCTGATAACTGACATCCATTAATCATGGCACGTGGAACTAGAACAGTCTACCCCAGTGAGCGAAAAAAAAGAGTCCAATTCAACATTCCAACCACTTGAAGGAGGCCGGAGCGTACAACGGCTGAAACGTTGTAATAAATATGAAGACAAAGATGAGGACAATAGTCCGAATAATGTATATGATTTATTATCTGTGGACACACTCTTAACAACATAAGATATATAGATTATACCCTTTTTGGTGACAGACACAAAAGGAAAATAGAAGAAACTCCTAAATAATGTAGGAAAAGAAAGCAAGAAATAGGAACCAACCATCCGAAGACAAAATGTGTGGTCGTTAGCAAAAAGGACAGCTCAAAATGCGAGCTACGAATTGGGAATGTCAAAATCAAACAAGTACAAAAGTCTTGAAGGTTTTTTAACATATGGAAAATGTGATATGGAAATCTGAAGGCGCACTGAAAGACCAAATAATGCCTTCCAAAAGCCAAACAAAGTATTAAGAGCGGGAAATTTTCATAAAAAATACAAAGAAAAGGATGCTTAACTGCTATGTAATATTAACACTCCCACACTTTCCGTTTTTTTTTTTTTTTTAAGGATTTCACCCTAAGCAAGGCGGGGGTGCCACTAGCACACAAGGGGTTAAAGAGAGTAAGAGCAAGAGTAAAGAAGGAGCGTTTGAGAAAAGACTATAGAGAAGGACGGTGATCCGGATCAAGACATCAGAATATGTCGATTGACATTACATTTGAATATTTGAAGGTTATAGCTATCAGGAAAGCAATCAGGAGAAAGTGAGTTCCACTGTCGGGAAGTGCGAGAGAAGAAACTGTTGGA